>KZ112565.1:0-115005 GCA_002120305.1 Hypoxylon sp. CO27-5 | reverse complement strand
AAAAAAAAAAAAAAAAAAAAAAAAAAAAGGCAAGATGTATTCAGATTTTCGGGGGCAAAGTGAAAGATATTACCAACTTTTGGGGCTTGAAACGCGCGACCTAATTGACTTCAGCCTTCTCTTGCTATATGTTCATCTTATATAAGCGTATCATCATAGGTTCCGCGAACGCTCATTGAAAGAAAAGAAAAAAAATGGGTTGAACTAGATTCGACCCCGCTACTTTTAGAATAAATTATCTTCGAACTATCTTCAATTTCAACTACGCCACTTCGATTGCCCGAAGGCAAAAGATCATAGGTTCCTATTGTTTATATACCTTACCATGGGCCTAAGTGGATAGGTACCTACCTAGGCAACAGTATTTCGCGTTGTCAAGTGGTTGGACTGGTGTTGGACGCGACGTTGCCGGGACAGACGCCTCTCAGCTATATGGATATATTGAGGAGCCTTCTTCGCCTCGGTAAGGCATGAATGTCACCGTAATAGTGTCATAGCCTAATCAAATATGGTGGATATCAACCCGTATTCTATCTATCTACTCCGACGAACGATGTCATCTCGCTTCTCTGTGTGGTCATTATCCTAACTCTACACATATTCTGCTGCCACAGTGTCATACCTTCGACCTACGAGAAGTTAGATATAAATCGAGCCCTAGTGTTGAGGACACTTACCCTTGTGTATCAGTGTGTATTCAGTTGAAGCAGATCGATCTGGTAATCGTCAGCGATGTTCACAGTATGAAAGTAGGGGCGAACGAACAAATACTCTCAACTTGGAATTCAAGATTGTAGTACATCTGCTTGTCAACTCCGACTTCCTTGGTCAATTGATCCTCGGGAATATGATCAAGGTCAGCGGTCACGACGCATAAGACCTTGACATTGTCATTTCGAGTAAGCGGTGGCGAATCCGACACCTCATCGGCAAAGACATGGAATATAATCTTACGAGGTCGACCAGAAGAGACGGGTCGATAGTTATAGAATGTCTTTTGAAAAGGTTTGTCCTCCGAGACTAGATCGCCCTATCTGAATTAGCTTGTAATTTTGCGGGAGCAGTTGGAGGGCTATACTCGTTTGATGATCCAGTCCATTGTTAGCACCCTCCAGCTACCGTCCATGTCGTCGTAGAACCGCTCTGAGCGCAATGATTCATGTTTCTGGCTGTCGAACACGACCCCGAACTCGTAACCGTAGTGTTTACGACCGGCCCTCGCTTTCACCATTGGCACGTCGAAGTTCCTAGGCTTCACGACGGAGACACCTTTCATGACAGCTCCACTGACTACGGAGGTCCATGAGTTTGGGGGCTGCAAGATTTCGATGTCATTCTGCAAAGACGAGTCGCCCTGAATTGCAATCTGTAATCTCTCCCTGAGATACATAGACGAACCGTACCCGCCAACCAAGAGAATTTTGCGGATGGCGACGTTGGCCATGGCGATCTGCTCTTTGACTAGCTGGATAATTCTCAGAATATCGGGCTCGAAAAACATGTGCAATTCCTCGGCTCTCAGTGATAAATGACCTCTTCGGTTGATTCTGAGGTCTGCATTGGGAAGCAAGCCCCGAACAGGGATACTGAAGGCCTCGTGCTGTGTCAGAGAATTCATATTGAAAAAACGTTTCGTCTAATATCGTTAGCAAGTTTATAAGCAGATAGTGTAAATTGTTGCGATTCACCCTAGCCTCAAAGTGCTCAACAGCAGTATGTAATACATCTTCATCCCATCCTTCCTCACTTCCAAATTTAGAGGTAAGAAATTGGATAAAGCGGTCGTTTAAACGAGACGAACCACAGAAGTCGCCGGTTCCTTCAGTTGCTTCGACAACTTCGAGGACAGGATAAAGAGATGTGATGGTGTATGTGATAAGGTCTACCGTGCCGCCACCAGCATCAACAATAACAAAGGAGTCATTAACCTTCAAGTCATGATGGTTGATTTCTCTAAGTGCGGCAATAGCTGCTGCTTCAGGCTCAGATAGGAGAGTTGTTAAGTGATCTTTGGGGAGGCTCGGAACTCTTTCGAATGCTTCAATAGTCCTTTGCTTTGCCTTCTCACTCCAGATGGCGGGTACGGTCAGGACAAAATGCACCGGGATATTTTGAAAGACATCTTTGCTAATCTGACCCCTGATCACTTCCTGGAAATGAGAAAAAAGCCCAGTAAGATAATGGGTGATCTTCTGATCAACATTTTCAAAGTTGAGAGTTTTGCCAATGGCATCAATAGAGCTTCTGAACTTATTTGGCTCCAGTCCCCTAAATAGGTAGATATATATCAGTCACATCTACGGTGATAGGAACATTCGATGACTTACAGCTTGAATAGAGACAGGATTTCTTGAGGCTGAGTATCATACGGGATCTGATATCCCCACTCAAAATGTTCGTTGTTCAAGTAACGGAGCTGGGTAGGAACTTTGGGAGAAGGAATCCCTCCGGTATTCATCCGACTGGCAGGCCATTCCTGCACTAACACTTGTTGACCACGTCCCTCTGTTTCGGCCCAAGCAATACCTGAAAAGGTGGTACCGAAGTCTATGCCAACTACTATTATACGGTTATTGGCGTGGTTTGGTGTAGGGTTTGAGGCCTCCATGTCTTCAAACGTATCTTTGTAATGCAGTTATTACTAACAAGCTTAGATTGTGCTGTAACGAGATAGAGGTATTCCCCAAGTTTAATGCCAGAAATTTGTCCGGTTTAAATAATCTGGAGTATACAAAAGGTAGTAAATCTTAAGCGAATGATCCAGAACCGGCAGCTTCACATGTCTGTCATTGAAAGAATACTTTATTGCCACTAGCCATTTCAGTATAAAACCTGTCTCAATATAAACAAGGAAGAGCTGATATTTCTCCTAGATTCGTCGGTGTAGAGTCTAGGTTGCCTGGCATACTAAACATAATGTGATTCCAAGCGGTTCTCTTAATATCATCATTCTAACTGCCGACTTTGTCTGGTGATTCTTAGGTACCTTGCGTGCATATGCCGCAATGCCATGGCCTTCCAATGACCCCTATCGATGGTAGTTAAATAAAGCTAAAGGTATCGTATATTCATAAATATCACGAAGTCCATACTCAGACTGCTGACTTCAATGTTAATAGTAGTCAACTATTATTCCCATGATGGTCTTCCAATCTTTCTCATGGTTCCGTAAGGCTCGTCGTTGGCTGCAGAATAGACCAAGAAAAGGTGAGGAACACCCTGACCAAGCTGTTTATGGACAATCGGATGGAAGACCAGAGCCGACAATTAACTTGCTTCGCGAAATACTCGAGGAGCGGGAGAATAAACTTCAACTTGCTGCTGACAAGCTTCATGAAGCCCAACTACAGAACCAAATTCTGGAACAAAGTCTTGCAGACATGATTCAAAAGGGGGTACAATATAATCATCTGAGAGAGGATAATCTTAGATTGAAAGGAGAGAATAAATCCATGGGTGAAAAGATAAACAGCCTGGTCGAGGAGAACACTCAGCTTCAATCCGCAGCACGGGATCGGGAATCCCATATCTTCAGCCTCTTACCCTACCGTCAGAATCTGACCAGATACGACGCAATTAAGGTAACTAGATTTTTACCCCATTGAGCATAAGGCAATGCTAAAGATGATTAGAAATACGAAGACCTTATACGGGGAATCAACGACTTTGTGAGCGACTGGACAGATTCTCTTTTGGACAGCGACAAACTTCAGGCTGAGTCTATCCAGTATGCGAAATCAAACCCGATGGCGGTTGGCGAATTCTTTAACTATCTCCACAAGTGGAAAGACCTATACGGAGCGACCATTCAGATTCGTGATATCGATCAGGAAATTCTTAATGCGTTCATTTTGAGATACCTGTGGGAGCATGTGTTTTCGACCGTTCTATGTAATGTTGCAGACAACGTGGTAAATGTTTTGGATGGCCTCGAAAATGCTATGAATGAAAGTACAGACCCGAAGCCAGGTAAGTGTAGAATATGCTCGATTCTGAACTATGGCTCTAATTTCTGAATACTACCTAGATACCTTTTGTATCAAATCTTGGCGAGCCCAAGCATATCATGCTATGATCGCACATCCGGAAACCCGCAAGGTTCTGAATGGAGTCCAGAACAAACTTTCGGCTCATCTGGTCTATCTGTTAGGTTTCATCGGACGTGAAAAGAACAAGGCTGGCTTCGAAGAATCTATATCGACAAATATTATTGATCCTGCTCTAAAACTCCACGAGAAGTTTCTTACCTCTACTAATGATTTTCACTTGGAGATGGATCATAGTTTTCGTCCTGGTCAAAAGTTTAATGGTGAGGTAGCTCAATTAAGAGGACTACATTGCGTGGATGTAGCCAAAAACTACCGTAACTTCATCATTGACAAGCTTGATCCCAAACCAAGCGTGGAGGATCTTCGAAGGAACCTCCATATTCTCTGCTCAACGCACCCGGCCTTGATTGTAACTGAAGTTGGCCCTGGGCGATCACTGAAGGAGCCGGTAGTTATCTGCAAGGAACAAATGTTGGTCGCATGGATAGAACATGATGGACACCAGGAGTCAATACTTCAACAGGATCATGGTCTAAAATCCTGGCTAAGCAAAATTCTTTCCACATTGGATTCTCCTGTGGGCCATATTAGAGGCAGCTAATGGAGAGCTAGCGAGCTTCTTAGACTCGAAGTACTACAAAATGTACTTGGAGCAGTAATTGAAGTTGTGAAGTTGGACATACTATGCCTTGGTATCATAACCGAGGTCAAGGGGACACTGGGTCGGACACTGCCTGGTACCTACCTAGGCAACGAAATAGTTTTCTGTAGACAGTCAAAAGAATGCACCACAAGTTTCTTTAAAATATTCTATGGGTAACTATACACTTCTAGAGTGATTGTTACCTAATAATTATGTTGCTGAGGTTCGCTCCTCAGGAGAGCGAGTGGCAGCCTTCGGCATGGAGTCAAAAAGGGATTATAATAATTAGAGGTGTCGTTCCAGTTTCCGGTTTGCTGGACCAAAATCCATATCAGCCTTTATATGAACACATCGAACTACTTTCCGAGGTTAAAAACAGTCAATATTGGCTTTTGACTGTAATATTACCAATTCGTGTGTTAGTGAGCTAGCAAGATGGCTGAGCTACAGACTGCAGAATGCTCTGTATGCCTTGAAATTAAGCCGTTACTCGCTTTCCAACAAACTCGACTCACCGACAAGTGCGAGCATAACCCGTCCCTATGCCTTGATTGTGTCGCATTATTCATCAACTCTCAAATTCAGGACGCCACTTCAGACAACCTCAGATGTCCAGAATGCAACGAGCACTTAAGATTCTATGAGATACAACGATTCGCAGATCCAAATTTATTTTCTCAGTAGGTGATATCCTGAATTCTACATATTGAAACCCCTGAGCCACAATTGCACTTTATGGACCTCTAGTGGTAACAGTACTACAGCTACCAAAGGCGTATAATCGATGGTCTCATATCCAAAGTAGACCATTTTGTATGGTGTCCTCTTGGCTGCGGGACAGGCCAAATCCACTATTCGGGAGCTGAACAACCCCTGGTCTATTGCCCAAAAGACGACCGTCACTTTTGTTTTCGGCACAGAACTGCGTGGCACTATGATTATACCTGCGAAGAGTACGACGCCTTTCTAGCTGATCCTCAGAGCTTCCGGAGCGAGGCTCAGAGGCAGAGGGAAGTCTACAGGGCATTGGAGCTTGATAACCAGAGACGCCGCCAAGAAATTGCGGATGCTGAAGCACAATTTGCCCGAAGCTTGCTACGGGAGGGAGAGGCCGCTGACGCACGTCGAAGAGCCGAGCAGGAACGCCTTGAGCTAGAGCGTAGGCTGGCTGAAGAACAGGCTAGAAGGGAAGAGGAGGAAAGGAGAGTTCAAGAAGCTGTGCAACACCAAGCTAGGCTGCAGAGAGAAGAGGACGAAACTTATCGATATCTAAGAAGAAGTCATAGACCCTGCCCAAGTTGTAGGGCTCCTACTCGGAAAATTGGAGGCTGGTAAGCAATCACTAATAGGACACCAACTTCCTTATTATAGTTTGACTAATTAGATTTTACTGCAGTGATAACATGTATTGTACGACAATGATAACTGTATGATACTTGCATTTTCAGAATCAATGTACTAACAATTTTCTTAGGCACGAATTGTGAATCGGGTTATCGTTGGAACAATGCCCATTGGTAGTTGTTCTCAGTATATCAATATAGACGGCGCATAAGAGTGAGACCACCTACACGGTATTTCAAGGCACAAGATACTTGAAGGCGATGTGAAAAACAAGTACCTACCGGTAATTGGCGATTAAGTGTGAAGTGGGAGAAGTGCTGTCTTGAAGGGACCCCGCCTCAGGCGCATATCAAGTATAATTCATTCTTGTACCATGGAACCAAGTATTTTCTTTATAGGCTTCATTGGGCTGGTAGTAGAATGATGTATTGTTTTGTCATCTATAAATAGGTAGTTATGGGTACCTACCTACCTAGGTAGGTATTTATAATTCTCATGGCCTCAAAATTCACAATTCATGTTATCACAAGGCGTGCTACCCTGCCATTCTCTCCAGATGCCCAACAAACGGGCCCCTTTACACACTCCACACTATCAAAGCTACCATTATCAAATCCTTTCCAGTTCCGGCCCTCATCCAAAGTCAAATCAGACCCAGTTGGTCCTACAGCGAGCGCGGTACTATACCACCCTGTCATCCACGAGGACCCAGAGCGGTAACCGCCGGGGAACGATGTGGATGGCATCCAAGTTATACCACCGTCCCTCGACCACGCCGCATTATTAACAGCGCCCGTGGGCGCCGAGTAGTTTCCGCCCACAGCAAGGCCGTGTTTTGCATCACGGAACTGTACCGAGAAGACCCCTGAGCCCTCGCCTCCCGCTATCGAAGAGTCGGAGACGTCCCAGTGATACCCGTCGCAACTCCTAAAGATTCGACCTGGATTAACACCTCCCGAAGCAACGTACCATCGACCAGCTGTTGTCGCGAGGCACGTTCCGCTTGCCGCGAAACCTGATTCGCCATCGAGCGCTGGCGCCATACCGGCCGGGTCAACAACATCCCAACTCGCGCCCCCGTCGCAGGTTTCTATGAGGCGTATCTTCCCATCGACAGGGTCGCTCATCGCCATGCCATGCGCAGAATTCTCAAACGCGATACAGTCATAAAATGCGTTTGGCTCTTGGTTCGTAAACGACTGAGTCCACGTCGCGCCAGCGTTGCTGGTGGCGTAGATGCGCAAGCTGTTACCCTCCCCAATTGAGAGGATGACGGCTTTCTCCGCTGACCAAGCTTCTATGTCCCGGAACTCGAGGGCTGCGTCTTCCTCCGATAATCTGGGTCCGACGGACTCCCATGTGCTGCCGCCGTCTGTGGAGCGGAGTACCGTTCCGCTTGTGCCTGATACCCATGCGATCTTATCCGATACAGGGGCTAAGCCGCGGAAGCGCGCATCGCTGCCTGTGGGCAGAAGTTTCCAGGACAGTTTTGACCGGGGACTCCACGTCCATGTGGTGCTTGATACCTCAACACCAACACCCAATTGAACCAGGATGATGGCACCTAGTATGAGAGTCCACGGTCGACGTGTCATGATTCCCTTGACCCGGGGACGCCGATGGGAGCTGTTTGTTCCAAGTGCAAAAAATGGAAGCAAACGAGGTCGGTGTAGATTGTTCTTGGCTTTGTCTTATCACCATCTTTTTATTTGTTTACAACGGCGTCACGCTCTCCCGAGTTCACGGCTCTTCTAGGAGACCCCTGTCTTCAAAGCCTCCTTACCGAATTGGGCAGGTGATACTACCATAGCATGTCGTCGTGGCTTGAAGCTTGCATTACACGTTTAGTTATCTAATGTACACTAGAACATAGAATTCACCATTCGGACTATGCTCATTGTTACATTAAGAAGAGTTAGTTTGCATTTATCGTAACTACTACAGAATGACAGCTCATGATAAAACTACCAGGAACCAGGAACCTCACATAGGTACCTTAAGGGTACCTAACATGAAGTAAGATACGTGTACATAAATGTTCCTTACCTTCCTGTTATGTTTAATCCACACTGCTCTTGAATGGGAAGTAGTCCGGCGCTCGTGGATAATCCTTTAGAGTTATACTAGGCCTCTTCCAGGTATACCCGTCTCTCAGAGTAGGTATAGCGGTGGGAGAATAGGCACTCCTAGAGAGCGGTGGCCTGGAGCCGGCTCTGATACGTGGAGTGGGAATGCGCTCGATACTGGCTGCCATTGAACGGCGGATAACAGTAGGGTCAGGCGAAACCATGCGCGTAAGACTTTCAACAGACGCGACATTGATGACGGCTTCATTCTCATACACTTGGAGTCGCTCGTCCGAGTCCAACGATTCGGTCACTGATACGCTCGAGATTATGGACTCAGAAGAAGCGTTTGACTTCTTAGAATATAAGTTGTTCGGCATTTCATACTTCTCTTGGTAATGCACGTCAGTGTTCAACTCAAATGATTCCGGTTCAGACATTATTGAGAGAATGTTAATTGCGTTCCGAACTGCTTCCTGCCTCTCCATTAGGCGTTTGAGCCGAGCTTGTGAATTGATTTCTAATTTATCTGGATCAAAATCCTCTGGCATGGCTTCGTTGCATCCCCATTTCAGCCGCAGGTATTCTTCGTACTCTATTCTCTCAACATCTCTTTCTAACTGTGAATTCAAATAAAGCTCGGGTTGATGGAGAAAAATCTTGGGCCGAAACAATGGGTCGTCGTCATCCGGAAGCTCGCTAAAGGAGTTACAGCTGTTGAAAATCTCCATGGGACTCTTGGATGATTTCTTACCCATTTTGGCCGACAACCTTGTCTTCGGGAATATGAGACTTAACGAGCCACCAAATCAAGATTATGGGCTTGCGGAAACTGGGTGTAAATATTGGGTTATTGTAAAGCAGGTTATTTGCCACAGCCTGCATTGTTCCATTCTCAACAATGAAATTGCCAAGTAACATCTAAAGAGTTCCCAAACTTCTTTGTTCTTGGTCATACTAATTCACTTCTTTGAAGTTGCAAACCGCTACATCTTGTCTTAGAACAAACAAGACACGGGTAGATTACTCCTCTAGGTAGGTACTCTAGGTATGAATCCTTAGCTGTTAGGATTCTCGAACTAGGATTCAAGATGTATTCATTATTCTAAAAATATCACCAGTCTTTTTCAAGGGTTGTAAAATGTTAGTTGAGCTTTTTTGTGTTCGCATGAGCGGCCGTCCACTTCTCATATCTCAAAGGGCTTGAACGATTAGTCAGTATTTTCTGTGTTACATATACACCGTGTGTTTTGGAATGGGGTTAAGTAAGCTTAATTTTACGAGGCTCATATTGTCCTGCAACGTTCCTTTTTGGGCTTGACGGAGCGGACCGGTTGTGTCCGATGTGAAACATGCAGTAGATAGTCCAACCGTTAGATCTTGACCTATTGGTGATTCGTCATCTCATCGAGACACTAACGATTGTGGATATTGGGCTTATCAATAACGATACTAAATCTGCCAATGCCTCCTGTCTTCATGCAGGTTCTGCATACCCCTATTATTTTTTGGACCTTAATTAAAAGGATTGAAGGTGGCTGTGCTGACAAGATATTGAAAACATTGTTCCACAAAAGCCTCTACACATGTAGTAGGTCGTAAAAGTTTGCGATGTTATGATTCATACCCACGTTCTAGACCGGCTTGACTTCGTAGTGTGCATGCCAACGTGTGTGTGCAGAAAGGGGATTCTAGCTTAGACGCTAGGGATCTCACTACGGCTACATACTTGCAATGTGGCGATGGTTCCTGTGCCGACGGCAATCCGCCGCCTAATGCGGGAGAACTTTAATGAGACGTCGAACGCATGGTATGCCGAAGTAAAAAGTCGCGAGTCTTCCACAGAGCCCTCTGAGGGCTAGACCACACAGGAACTCAGTTCTGTAATTCCGGGTGAATTTTCTTGACTCGAACGGGGAGGGGCTCTCGCAACACGGAGCATTGAGTGTCTTCGTGTATAAGGGGCACGAGGAAATTGGCCGAATTGTGAATCGGGTTCCGAGACTCTAGAAACGAGCCAATTAGGTCTACTGATGGTGGGTATAGGCCATGTACCATATGTTGTGCGACGAGTCATACAAAGCAGCACCTAGGCGCTTCTCTTCTCCCTACATCTCACCAAATATGCAAATGCGAGGGCACAGCAGGGCTGATGACTTTATCTCTCCTCTCACCGAATTTTTATTTAGGGCCTTTTCGTGCGAGATTTAAAAAAAGGGTCATCATTGTCCTGCTACATGCCTACACGCAGCATTCCCGCATTAATTCCTGCGTCCTTGACGGGATATTCGGGAGGCTCGTGTTCTGAGATAATGTGAGAATTGAACAATTACGTATGCCATTGGCCGTGTTGTATGTAAGTGGTTAGTGAGGCTGATTACAGCAATGTCCCACGTCGCTCACCAACGACCCCGCCGTTGCGGCGAGGTATGGATCTCTTCTTTATGATCCCCCGACGCCCGCTGCGTGTTAGTTGAAGGCTAAACCGACCTTTGGATTGCGATAGAGCAGTCAGCAGAAAATTTTCTCCATGGAGAGAACCCGACCGATCGAGCGATGAAGTCATTCTCGTTGAGCGACCTCGTAAACAGACTTGGTGATGTGCCGGTCTGACCACCTGGTGACCCGTTTCGGCTCCTAGGGGCGCCGAGGGGCTGATTTTATTTATGCCGCAATTTAGCGATGATCTGCGCTGTAATAGGTCAACATCTTCGAATGCGGAGCTAGCGCCGAATTTTCGGTACTGAAGATACGATACGAAGCTTACGGTGACGATGCTTAGTGACAAAGAGTTGCAGTCGGCCATTCACAGTCGATATTTTCTTTCTTACTAACACTAGTGTATGTGACTCAATGCGTTAGGTACCCTAATTCAGCTATGGGTTACACCTCGATCTCTTTGTTACCTACATGTAAGCAGATACTAGTGAGTTTGGGACGTCATACAGTTGTCTGAATAACATACGATTCATGACTCGGGTTGACATTCTAATAAGACTGTAACAACGGATATTTTTGCTTCTTTTTAAGATCTAAGAGGTTGTTCTTATGGATTTCAATGGTGTCGTTCAGGTAACGGCCCAGCATTTCGGTCCATTTTTGTCTGGATTTAAAGTTGGGGATGTTGGGGCTCACGCCAGGTTTTTCATTAATAAAACACCGAGGGATGCCGCCAATACTAAAGTCGGATATCTGTGCCGCCGACACCCATCTGTAGGTGAACTTGGCCAAGTCTTATCTGTCCAGATCTGAAGAATACCAGACTAACATTCAGGCTCGGCAAACATGTCAATTCTCAACGTCATAACGTACCATCTTTTCCAGTCCTGAATAGGACTTCTTGAACTAGTCACGGGTAACAAGTACAAGACTATTGTTATACCCCGCAGTGTAAACACCGCATTGTGTGTAATCCATGATCAGGTTAGTCGGCTCGGACCAGTCGGCACTGAGGAGTTATCGTGAATATAGACCCCAAAGAGAAAGGGATTGTCTGACGCAAAGAATCGAATAGGTAGTTAAAAGAAAGAGACCCCAATGCTGTTGTGTCCCCGCTTCGAGTTGCACAATGAAGAGGGCTGTGATCGTCGAGCGCTAGACCCAACACAGCATGTGGCTTTGTACATTCTTGCCAACACAGCGACGCGCCAGATGCGTGGTGACGCCTAGAAAACCCCCAATCTCGTATTTGGAAACGCTTGCAGCTCACTAACAATACTACTCAGTATGCGCTCGCTAGGCGCTCGATGGTACATATATCTGATCCAAACATCCCTGTCCGGTCAGGGGTTCAGCTCCCAGCCTCATCGGGACAAGTGTTCTGGGATGGGCTTTTCTGTTTCCACAGTTCCTACGAATCAACATGTAGGAGTTATGACGTCTCCTAGGATCTTTCATCGGATCTTTTTCTTTGAAAGAGGTAGTTCCTAAAAAAGCACTATGAAAGCGATCAGCGTCTTGAAAGTGAGATAACGATCGTCACTATTCTTTCCTGGGGCTCTAACAAGCACGAGCCATACACGTGTATAAGACTTTGTCCATCGCTCGGCCTCGACTCACGATGGATCGGGCTCCCGTCATACCTCCACGGTTTTTAATATTAATACCTACCTAAACTAAAGAATCCAGGCTTGGCACCTCATCTCATCGGCGTGGATCTCATCATAGACCCTTCAACACCGGATATAATAATAATAGTAATCACCAATTTTCGAGCAGCAATCTGATCGGTATCTAATAATGCGATTTGCCCTCACTCTACAGGCCCTCGTCGGCGTTGTCACCGTATCAGCTTTTGCCGTGCCTCGCTCCATCGAGAAGCGGCTAACCCTCATCGACCTGAAGCAATTCGGAAGCTTCCCAACCATCAGCCCCGAGCAGGCCCATGCTGAAGCGGAACCAATAACGGGGATCTTTGGCGATGGGCCCCAGTACACCGGCGGCAAGTCTAACAATCACCATGGCCCCGCTGTCGCCGAGGAACAGACCACAAAGACAGGTACAACCCAAACTGCCGCTGCTGGTACTTGTGACCGAAACAACCCAAACGTTCGTTTTGAATGGCGGAATTACTCGGCGGACGACCGGAAAGCTTTCGTCAATGCTATCAAGTGTTTAATAGACAAGCCCTCGTCCGGGAATTTTCAGGGTGCCCAAAACAGATATGAGGATATAGTGTCGGTGCACCAACAACTCACTCCCAATATCCACCAACGTGCCGTGTTCCTTCCCTGGCACCGATATTACGTGTCGGTCTTCGAGTCATTGATGCGCGAGGAGTGCGGTTTCGACAGAGCCTTCCCGTGGTGGGACGAGACGTTAGATGCTGGCAAGTTTGCCCAGTCTGATATATTCACCGACGCGTACTTTGGTCCTCTTCCTGGGAAGACGTCCGACGGTCAAGGAACCTGCATTGAGTCAGGCGTAAGTATTCTCCAATGTCACCAGCCTTTTTACTCTGATAGACTGTTAGCTAACTCGCATTTCCAGACATTCGGTAATCTCACCCTCCACGTTGGCCCTGGCAGTGGGTTCCAGGATCACTGTCTTGCACGAGCTGTCGATGAGAGCTTGACGGGCACCGTCACCGCCTCGTTCGTCCAGGACTGCAATTCTCGCACGTCTTATGATGACATGCGAGGTTGTCAAGAGCTTGGGTAAGTGCTTATCCCTATTAACCCCCTTTTGCAATTGATGCAGCGTTATTAACGACTTCGCAGTCCTCATGCTTACGGCCACAATGGAGTTGGTGCCGTCATGGCCGAGGTTCAAGCCTCTCCCGGTGACCCCATTTTCTTCATGCACCACCTGTTCGTCGACCACTCGTTCCGTATCTGGCAGAACGCCGACGCGTCGCGCACTACCACTATTAATGGCTGCGCCGATACCAACAACCCGTGTACTCCGATTACGATGGATTACGTCCTCACCTCCAACGGTCTGCGACCCGACACCACGATCGGAAATGTCATGGACACCTTGGGCGGCTACCTCTGTTACCGATACGACTACTAATTTCTGTTGAAATATTGAATCTTAGATTCCCCATATACGGTCGCTTGTCTTCGATATGCACCGCGACGACTCTAGTTCATTGTATTTATCAACCATGCGGGCCGGCGTTAGGGTTATTGAGGGGCTTTGGGTGAAGGCACAAAACGGCTTTCAGCTGTTCATATGATGATACCTGGATAGAAAGGGGCCTACGAGTACAATCCTTATTAATTATACCCAGCAGAATATCTATTGGTACATAGTCATGATATCGGTGTATTCTATAGTTCATTGAATGAATATTTCACTTCCTCATAAACTTGCCGCTCTATCTCAATATGATCTTCGTTGCATTGATTTGCCATCTACAGTAAAGCCGTCATGAGGGTGGGATTCCAGGTATCTGGGCTGTCTCCTGCACCTTAACCTCCAATTGCAACACTCCACACACCATCTTCACCCACCATGACGACACGAACACATGTTCGCATACCGTACCTGATGAATCTGGAACATACCTACAGGCTGAAGACTACGTCACACCTTTATCTCATCGCAATCTTTGCAAGGCTCAATCAGCCTTTTATAATCGGCACTTCATAAAATGAATACTTAGGCGTGTATAATAGTTACCTAAACCTACATTCCCTTTCTCAGTCGCTTTCGATTATCCAAGTTGTTCCCCGCATTCGTGGTACGTATATGGCCATAGATGCTATGCTGCCCTCCTTCGTGAACCATACTAGTCTCGCCTCCTCTAGTGTACAAATGAGTATATATGTTTCCATGCGTATTAATGCTGCATATTCCATTGAGATTATTCCCACATAAGAGAGATCTAGTTCTTTGGATTCGGCATCCTCTCGTATCCTACCTTTTAAGCTTGTGAAAATAATACACCACATAGGAAAGATCTTGAATCGATTACCATTACTGGACAAGTGGTTTGACGGTCCACCTATCGGCCGTGAAGGCTAAGCGGCCTTCGTCAGCGAGCCGAGCCGGGTCGACGTAAATATTCATGCCAATCCGATCGCTGTACAGGTCGTGAACGCGGAATATGACGTATATCGAGTTATCTGTAGAGAGCCTCTTCATTTTCGTCCATTGAGCATGGCTCATGAAGAAGGGAGTATCCCAAGGTCCTGGAGTGGACTTCACTTCGATATAGTACTGCGGCCATTTTCTTCTCCACCTACTCTGTAGATGGCCCTTGGCTATGAGGGCTTCAGTCAGCGTACCGAAATCGTCTTTGTAGTGAAGGTCGGATGTTTCGATCCCTCGCCAGCTTTCCATGTCCGCGTATTGGGGGTGGGCCGTCGCGTATTTTCGGATGGTGCTTGTCCAATTCTCGCGACTGAATCCCGGAGCAGCCGGACTCATAGATGAGAGGAGCTCAAATACCTAAGGAATATCGTCAGTTTCTGTCAATAAATCTCTCCTTTGGGCAACTCACGAATAGTTCCCCTGCAGCTCCGACTTTCTTGTCGCGCTCAATTTGGGGTATGCCGGGCCCGAACAGGTCATATTCGTTGAAGGTTTTAGTTTCAACAGGACGGTCAAATATTCCGTCTAGGAGCCCGGATAGGTTCATTGGCCCGTCTAGCAGGTGACTTCTCTTGGCGGCTGACACTACTTGTGACAGTAGAGCAGCGTACTCTTGGGCTGTCGTATTCTCCCTCTCGAACAGTCGCGCAATGTGTGGATCGGGTGAAAGGCTTTCTCTGGCGAATCGAGTGCTGTTTCCAGCCCTAAAGCTCGGGCTTGGAGTGAGAAATGATGAAAGATCGGTGGCTGGTGTCTCTTGCTCCGAGTATGCATCTTCGACGTCGAAAAGGGGCGTTTCGGGACGGGGTGTTCTTGGCTCTGACGGAGGAGAGACAACTCGCTGAGGCGTCAATGACTCCACGGCTGTTGGAGTAGAAGCAAGGGGAATAGTGAACTGATGAAGACTAGAATTATCCTCCTGCTCGGTCTGTTCAGGAATAGCAGCTTCGATGACACCGTGATCGTTAAGGTATCGATCCAATTGTGACACCTTAACAAGTAGGACGGTTTGAATGAGAAATGCTGCATTGGGGTCCACTTCTCTATTTGTACGTGTTGCAGGATCAGTCATCATCCACTTCGCAAGGCGATTCGGAACATTAGTGAGATAGGCGTCATCCCGTCGTCTCTCATCATATGGCACGTATATGTCTAGACCGTTGGCATCGTCAATATGTACGTCGCCTCTGTCAACCTCCTCAGTAACTGTTTGTCCATCAATCGAGACAACAAGGGTTGTTGATATTTTTTCGGCCTCCCAGGTTCGCGATTGACGAAGAATATCGTAGAACCCTTGACCGTCCCCTTCAACTCGAGGACTGTTGAAGTTACTTGCTATACTGTAAACCATTGGTTAGTTTAGGGTATGAAATAGGGGGTTCTGGAGATATGCAATCATACCGAAGTAGCCCGTAAGCTTTCTTGCTAATGTCCTGCCTCGGGTCGGATATAGGAACTTTGACTCCGGAATCTAAAACGGAGGTCTCTTTTACTAGTCGCGATAGATATCGATCTTCCAGGCCAGCCCATTTTATGAAGGCTCTTAGCTGGCAAATCTCGTTCGTAGTGAAATCTAGAGCTTTCACTCTACGGCCGAAGATCTCGTCAAGGGTCTTGCGGTCGACAATGGCAAATTCCGTACTAGATGACTGCAAGCTTACCCGGCCACCGACATCTCGGATCGGTATGATTGGACGTTTTAGTAGAGTCTCGGCTGAACCTTTCGGAGTATCGAGCTCCAGCTGTGAGTTCATAGTCCAGAGGAGATCTTTGACATGATCCACAGTGGCCTCCTTTAAATTCAGCTCTAGCAGCTCTTGGTAGACAACATTGGCGTCGAGCTTGCGAACGCCAAGTTTATTAAGGAAAAAGTCCTGCATTTCATCGCCGTATACGGTGCTTAGGTTTACTTTGCCTCGGATGGATGCTGGAGCTGACCATAGGCATTGAGACAGTTTATGCCACTTCTGGGGGCCAACGTCGGCGAAAATTAGAGCCTCGGTTTCGAAGACATCCCTGCGACGGTCATCGTTAGCTCCTTGAATGACCACGAAGGAAGAATGTTGTTTACTTGATCCTTGAAAATGCATCGCCAGAGAGTTTCATCTTTTCGAGATATTTATACAGGCCTTGGACCTCAGATTTCTCGCAATCGGAGGTCTTGAGAGATTTAAGCTCGTCCACAATATGATTCCACGAACATTTTGGGATTTCTAGGGTATCGCGCAAGAACGTTGTGAGGTTAGGGAAATCGAGATTGGATTTCACAAAAGCGGCACGGTACAGGGGGAGTACTGGATATAGAGTTCTCATGCTAATTGGGCCATCGAGGGTACAATCGTCCGGTTCAACCCAAGAAGAGTCTACTTGTTCCCAAGAGGGCACGAATATACCGTCATTCTCCTCGAAGAATGTTCTTAATTGAAAGGAAGGTCAGCATAAAATTAAGCCCGGACCCTACAAAAAAATTGCAACGTAAATTAGGTGCGTTAGGAGGTACATACCGTATTTTAGATCGTCTCACTTTTCGTACATTCTCATCACTCGTGTCGGAACATTCCATTTGGATGCGCAAGTATAGGTGTAGAACACGAGAAGGATCAACAAGATCGGACGGGTCCGGATTGCTGAACTGTATATGTTCGAGAATGTCAATATAGAAATCGAGGTCTGGGCTAGTCTTCACTCCAAAGTCGAGCAAGAAATCCCATTGCGATAGTTTACCAGAATCGTCACCGAAGTCCAGAAGCGGAAAGAACTCTCCATTTCGCATGAACTCGCCACGTCTCTCTAGTATCTGTGGTGATGGTAGGTATGTCTCCGAGAGAGGAACCATTTCTTCGCCTTGACATGGAACACTCAAGGCCTTTAAGGCCTCTGTTCGCTCGGGTGTTATACCAAATTTCTCGGAATTCCAACTATATCTGAGGAAGCCTAAAAGTTCTGAGGGAAGATTCTCTGCCACGAACTGACATTCCTCTGAGAGGGCTGAGACGTCATGACCGAGGACCGAAAGCTTAAAGATCCGTGGATGACGACGGACACCTAGGTATTGGTGCAACCAGTCCTTCCACACTACGTCGTGTTGCTGAGGCCCGCTTGGAGTATTTTCGAGATACTTTTTATTCGTGAAATGGATGTTCTTAGGCCAATGCCGGAGTTTGTCGGCGTCGACCTTATTGCGGAGTTGCCAGAGACTGTACTGGGCTGTGTCCAGACAGTGGATATCGTGACCCTTTGGACACAATTCCTCAGAAGTATCGTATAAACTTATTCCTTGGTATGTGAAAGTAGAGTGCTTGCTATTATGCGTGAGGTAGAGGAATTTAAGATGAGAAAGGGAAGCTTCAAGGTTACGGGGTCCCGTAGATTGATATGTCAGTAAAATCTTATTGCGGATTTTATCTACCGACGCTTCCTGTACACCGAGGTTGGTGAATAGCGCTTTTCGTTCGGGCAATCTTGCTGCGGCAGGGTCAACAAGATGAAACCCGAGGCCTGTAGGGATTTGAAGGCCGTTCGATAATTCGGCGAAGTATACTTCAAATTTAGCTTGAGAAACCCATCGTCCATCGGTTAGAGGGATTATTTGTAGTGCTTTGGTCTCGGCCATATCGTTAACCCACCCTTTTTCGAAGGGGAAGTTTAAACATCGAGCCGTACGTGTGTGCCAATCATTATCAGTCGTGGAACGCATTCTAGATGTCGAGCTTAATAGGTCATTCTTCACCCTTTCGCGGAACTCATCTTGATACAAATAATCAAGACCATAGTCCTTCAAGAGATCTAGATGCTTCGACAAGTAGAATGTTGAAAGGTAGCTGGCTTTGTCGCCCGGAAGGTCGTCAAATAAAGGGTCGCCATGTTGATCCAACAGCATAGAGTAAAGTCGTCTACCCTGCTGTATCTTTCGTAGGGACGTACCAGTACGCAACACTAGAACGTCTTCGTTGGAGATCTTCTGTCTGATCTTATCAACTAGTTTCTGCCAGAATGGGTCCCACGAATCATCGTTCGACAACTTCAACTTCGGGAGATATCTCATCCACTGATACTTCAATTTCGGATGCAAGCAAAACTCCCTCACCGCAACAATAAATGCATCTGCTATTGCATCCAGTAGACGGAGATTACGGGATGAGCTCGTTACGATGTCTTCGCGGTTGGCTTGAGTGACAAAGTCGCTGTGAATTAGAAACTATTATCTCAATAATCAGCTCAAACTCAATTTAGCTCGCTCAGCAGGTATGTCTTACGTTGAATCCAACGCGGCGAACAGGCAAGAATGCAAAGACCGCCTGAGGTGCAATCAATGGCACATCGGCATCCGAGAGAGGAAATGCGAGAACGACTGGCGCGTTTCCGTACGCTCTTGAACTTTCTTCTTGGATAGTATATTCCCGGTTTTCATTCCGAGGGAGATTACGTGCGATGGTCTCCACGACGTGATACTTCTGCTTCGTGTGCTCTGAATTCTCACCGTTGGTGTTGATGCTCTCCAGGACTGGTCTGTTGACTTGGCTAGTGTCATCCTTCGAGAGCAGAGATGATGATATTTCCTTGCCGTCCTTGTCGTAAACATGTACATTGATTTGCTTCAACTTTTTCAAGAACAAGAGCATCGCAGGTTGAAGAGTATTCAGTTGATGTAGAATACCTTGTCGTTCGTCGCTGTCAACTACAGTGTAGTCATCGTGCAAGAATAGGGTCATCCTCGTCAACGGCCCTGATAGTTTTTCTGTCACGTCTTTCCACTCTGGGGATATCATTCCCATTCCACTCTCCCCCTTCCGATGCGTAAAGGTGAAAGAGTAATGTCCCGACTGGATATGGACTTTCCAGGCAACTTTGAAGACTGATTTGAATCCGATTCCTTTCTCTCCAATATAGCCTTGAGCTCCTGTCTTGGAGCTCTTGCCGACATTGCATATGGCCGTAAGATTCTCCTCAGTAAATCCGTCCTCGTTACAGTCAACGACAATGCGATCCTTGTAGACATTAAAGGTGACATATGGAGCGGTTCCAGTACGTGAAGCACGGAGGAAGTTGTTATCGTCGGCGTTCTGTAGTAACTCGAAGATGAATCGTACATCCTTAGAATATAGATTCTTCGCCAATCTTGAGCAGAGCCTCTGTTAGTCTAATATTTAGTTTCATGGGGAAAATGAGCTCGTACGTTATGACGCTTGCACCTATCATCACATCTTTCTTGAATTGAGCTTCTTCAACAAGGAGGCGAGTTCGTGCATCCATCCTCGAATAGACCTCCTCGCCAAGGTAGCCATGCTCCCTGGCTATATCTTGCACGAACCTGCGTGCGTCGTCGGCCATGTCGTATTATCACATAAAATTATTACATAAATTGATGTAAAAGTTACTAGAGAACGAGTTTCTCATTGTTACTTAACCCCAGAGATCAACAACCGTATATAGAGGTTCGCGATTAATCAGATGGCTGGGTGGCTCTATCTCAGCTTGCAGGCTGATACATGATCCTAGAGAAGGGCCCTGTTATTGATACTTGGTGGCGCGCGGGTGCGCGGATATCCAAGAGTTCGTCCCATGGGTATACCCAATCAGGAGTTCTCCAACCAAGTCCTATGCGCAACCGAGACAGCAACCAGTTCTCGAAGAATTTCAACGGTTTCTAAACATGGCGATCCCCCAGGTATTCATTGGAAAATATGACATGTCGCGGAACTCCGTTGGTGATAGCTATACATAAGGCTTTGGCTGCATACATGGCCTTGTTTTAAATAGGCTCTATGAACCAATTAGAATAGCGAATAGAGGCAATCTGCAGGGGTCGTGTCAACTTCCTAGTAGCTGAACTGTTGGAGATGTGATGAAGGCGTGCTGCGCCACGACCGTACTGAACCAATACAATGGCATGCTTTCAATCTAAATTTGGAAATATTATATGCAGTATACCCAAAATGGGTTTCCTCGACTTCGCAAATTGGGAAGGAATAGCATCTCTTATTCCGGCCCTGGTTTTTGCACATTGACTGAAGTCGTGGCGTATGTTCCACACTGTAATTACGTTTGGATCCTTCCTACGGACGCCTCGAGCAGCTCGAGTTATACGAAGACAGCCCCAATACTTAATTTAGCAGATAATCATACATCGAGCCACACATATCCAGTTCAAAAATATAATCGGTCAGTGCAAATAATATAGAATATTTCGATCCTTAGTTTCTTATCCCACTCCTTTATAAATATTAAATATAAGGCTAGCTATTAATTTACGTTATTTAACGCGTATTTACTTACTTTAAATTTATTATAATATAACTTTATTTTATAAGCTTTTAAAAATTATATAATTAATTTAACTTAAAGCTTTTATAAATAATTATTAATAATTATTAATAAATTTATTATAAAATATATAATATAAATATTAATATTTTTTAAAAAATTTATTAAAAAAATTAATAAAAATATTATTAAAATAAAAAAAAAAATTTAAATTTTATTTTAAAATAAATATATATTTATATATAATTTTTAAATTTAAATAGTTATAAAAATAAAACTTATATTATTAAAATTTTTAAATTTTTCTTTTTTTATTAATATATATAATATTTAATTTTAATTTAAAGTTATAATTAAATTATATTTAAATTAAAAAGGTTTAAAAAGTAATAATTTTTTATTATTTTTTAAATATAAAAATATTATTTATAATATTATTTATATTTATTATTTTTATAATTAAACTTATATTTTTAATATTTATATTAAAATAAAGTTTAAAATAAAATAAATTTAAAGTTATTTTTAAATTTTTAATATTTAATTTATTTATTTATATATATATTAAAAAATTATTTATTATTATTTTTTAACTTTATTAATTTTATTAGCTTTATTATACTTAAGTTTATTAATATTTAAATTAAAATAATATTAATTTTTTTTAAATTAAAATATAAATTTTTTAATATATTTTATAATTAATTTTATTATATTTATTATTTATTTTAAAATATTAAACCTTTTTATTCTTTTATTTAATATTAATTTAATAAATAATTTAAATTTGCTTTTAATTTTTTTATCCTTTAAAGCTATTATTATTTATTAAAAACTATTTTATTTAATTTTATTAAATAAATAATGGTATTTTTTTTAATCTTATATTTTTAACTAATAATATATTACTTAATTTAATTCTTATAATTAATTTAATAAAATTAATATTTATATTAATCTTTTTAATTTTTTTAATAATTAAATTTTAAACCTTAATATTTAAATTAATTAATATAAACCTTTAATATTTTTAATAATATTTTAAAGGTTATTTAATTGTTAAAAGTAAATAAAATAAATATTATTAAGTTTAATAATATAGTTTAAAAATTAAAAATTTTATTATTATTAATTAAAAGTAAGCTTATAAAATTTATATAAAAAAAAGTATTTTATTCTTTTTTTATATAATATTTATAATATTAAAGCTTTTAATAAAAAAATGTAATTAATAGTTAAGTTTAAATATAAAAAGAAATAAGTTAAAAATTAATTAAATATTATATAAAAAATAAGCTTAAATTTTAATAATTTTAAAAAGTAATAATTTATAAATAATTTTATTTATTACTTTAATAAAAATTACTTTTAATGGTTTATTATTATTTAAATTGTTATTTATAATTAATTATTTTTTATATTTAAAAATAAAAAGTTAAAAAATATATTTAAATATTTAAACTTATTTGTTAAAATAAAAAATATTTATATATTATATTATATTATATAAAAAAAGGTTATTAATATATTTGATTAATATAAAGATAAAATTATTTAAATTTTAAAGAAGTTATTTAATTTTATATATATTTTATTTAATAATTAAAGGTTATTAAATTATTATTCTTTATATAATATTACTTACTTTTTTTAAAATAAGAAAAATAAGCTTTATAAGTTAATTTTAAAATTTTTTAATATTATTATTAATTATTTAAGATTTAATATATTATTTTATATTTTAAATATTTTAAAAAAGTATTAAATTATTAATAAAGTTGGTTATTTTATTTTTAATAATATTTTAAATAATAATATAATAATATAAAAGATAGGAAATATTTTTAAATTTAATAAATTAATTTAATAAAGGTATTATATTAACCATATATTAAATATTTTTATAAAAGCTTTATTATTTAATTATAATGTTAAAGTTTTTAAAAAGTAATTATTTAATAATAATCCTTTTATAATAAATAAATAAAAGTTTTAATAATAAAAAAATCTTATTAAAAAGGCTTATAACCTTATATAAAAAATATATAAAAAGGATTATTTAATTATATATTTAAAAAATATTTAATAGCTTTAAAATTTTTTAATATTAAAGATTTATAATATTATATTAAATAATAATATTAAATAATTATTATAATATTATATAATTAAATATTTATTATAATTTTAATAATTAATTAAGTAGTTAATCTTTAAAAAGAAATAATAATGAGATTAAAATAATTTTTTAAAGCATATAGTTTTTAAAAAAAAGCTTTCTTTTATTTATTATTTTAAAAATTAATTATTAAATAAAGATTAAAAAATCCTTAAATATTTATTAAAGTTTTTAAAATATTATAAAATAATTATATATAATTTAAAAGATAATAATATTATTAAGAAAAAAAAGAAAAGCTTTATAAGCTTATATAATAATATTTAAATTATTATTTATATTTTTAAATTTTTATTATTAAAGCTTAAAAAGTTTAAAAAAATAATAAAAAAGCTTCTTAATTTTAAATATTTTTATATTAATATTAATTATAGTTAAATAAAACTTAATAAATATTATAATCTTTTTAATAAAATTTTTATTTATTATGTTATTATAACTTTTTATTTATTTTATAAGTAAAATTAATTTAAAAATAATTGATTTAATAATTTTAATTAAATAATAAAGGTTTAATTTAAAGTATAAAAGGTTTAAAAATAATATTATTATAATATTAATTATAATATATTTATTAAGTTATTATAAAATTAATAACTTATAAAATATTAAAAGTATAATAATAATCCTTTTAAAAAATTTATTTATAATAATTATATAAAGTTTAAATTATTATAAAATATAAGATTAAATTATAACATTAATAAGTATAAATATTAATTTTAAAATTTTAATTTTAATAATAAAAATGTTAATAATTTTATTTAATATTAATATTAATTTTAAAATAAATATTTTTAATTATTTAAAATAACTTTAAACTTTTTTATAATATAATTAATATTAATTAAATATAAAAGGCTTTTTTTAATTATAAATTAAATAATAATATTTATATAAAATATTTTAAAAGTTAATATAATAATTATTTATTAAGTATTAAAGTTTTAATAATAAATAAAAATAATTAATAATTTAAATTTTATATTTTATTTATATATTAATAAAATTAAAAATAAAAAGATTAATAAAATAAATAATAATTAATTATTAATATAATTTAAAAAATAACTTAATATTATAAATAATATTAAATAAATAATTTAAATAAATATAAATAACTTTATATTTAATTTTAAACTAATATTAATTAATTAATCTATTTAAATTTAATATAATTCTATTATTAGCTTTAATTAACCACTTTATATAACTCCATTAAGAAGTATTATAAATTATAATTAATGTTATTTAACCAAGAGGCTTAGTGGATGGAGTTGATTGATGGCCAGCCCTGATTGAACAATTATAAGCCAAAATAAACAGCTGTTGAGGAACTCTCACTGATTTCTCAGCTCTATGGGCGCGGCCTCACCATCCATTTGTCGACGGTAAATTCCAAAGATCCTTCCTCGGCAAGATGTGCTGGATTAACATAAATCTTGCAATCAATCTGACTGGTATAAAGGTTGAATACGCGAAAGATAATATATACCGATTTTTCTGTAGAAAGCTTCTGCATCTAGAAAGATAATCAGCTATCAATGTATTTCCTAAAGTACAACGCTCTCCCTACCTTCTGATATTCGGCGTCGCTCTCAAGATAAAAGGGCTCGTCCCAGGGCCCAGGAGTCGTCTTCACTTTGATATAATATTTTGGTCGGCGTTTCAGCCATTTCTTCTGGAGGTGTCCTTGATCTACAAGCGCTGCGGTCAGTTCTCCATCCGTATCTTTAAACTCGAAGTCAGAGGTTTCAATTCCTGTCCAGCTACCCATATAATTATAGGCTGGATGAATTGTTACGTATTTTCGGAGAGTACTTGTCCAATGACGATGGTTGAAACAAGAATACGAGCAGTGGAGAAGCTTGAATACCTAGGTGGCTTTGTTAATATCATTTGCATTCGGGGTTTCGGGACGACTTACATATAAGTGTCCAGCAGCTTCGACTCTCTTTTCACGCTCAGTTTTGGTCATATCGGGATGAAATATATCGATTTCATTGAAGGTCTTCGATCCAACTAGGTCTTCGCTATCTTCGCTATCTTCGTCATCTTCGTCGTCTTCATCGTCTTCATCGTCTTCGTCAATCTTGGGACATTGAAAGACTCGGTTACGGCTGGCCTGTAACGTAACTTGCGATAGCAGTGCACGATATTCTTTCATGGTGGATCTTCTTCGTCGAATATCACTTATAGTAGTGTCTGTCGTAGTAGTATCGCTTGGGGTAGACAGGTTGAACGAGAAGTGGTCCGTTGACGGCGTCTCTTGTTTCGGATGCTCATCTTCGCTGTTGGAATCGCATTCTACAGACCATATAAGTCTCGGAGGTATGGTAAATGTAGTATCTCCGTCCCTTGTACAGATTCTCTCAAGGTCCGCAGTACGGACTCGGCCGTGCCGGTTCATTGGCCGCAAAAGTGACGACGCCCTCTTGCCATCTTTATTGTGGAACCGTATCTCAATCCGCTCTAGGCTCTTTAGAGACCAGAGTATGGCGAAATCAACGTTCCTAAAATGACGACTAATACGTCGCCGCTGCGCGTCCTCGTTGCCCGTGTCGTGTAGATATAAAGTTGTTCTGGTTAACGGCGGAGGTAATTCGTGCGCTGTCTCTTCCCATTCCGGTGAGATCATTCCCATACCCGAGTCTTCTTCTCTGTGGGCAAATGTGAAAGAATAGGGTCCGGATTGGATATGGACTTTGTATGCAACTCGAAAAACTGACTTGAATCCCATCCCTTGAGCCCCTCCTTGCTTGGGACTCCGGCCGATATTACATATGGTCTGAATATCAGCCTCAGTGAACCCATCCTCATTACATTCGACGATAATACGATCTTTGTAGATATCGAATAAGACGTATAGATCGACGCCTATAGCCTTTGCACGCGAGAAGCTACTGTCGTTGCCATTCTTGAGAAGTTCGAAAATGAACCGATCGTCCTCCATATTCTTGACCAGTCTTATATGATTTATGTTAGTATAGCATACAAGCTCCGTTGGCATAGGAGACGGAAATCATACGTTACAATGCTTGCCCCTACCATCTCATTCTTTTTGAGAAGGACTTCTTGAATTTGACGGCGGGTTTTGGCATCCATCCTTGCGTAAATTTCGTCACCAAGGTAGCCATGCTCTTTAGAAATAGTCTCTATAATAGAGCGTGCCCTTGCCTGTCTTACGGAGGTATCGGCCTTAGTCATATTGCCCTAGATTTGTTGAAGTTGGTGAAATGACACTGTTTCTAAAATAACTACCTAGGTGGAGATTTCGGGTCTGGGATGAACATCTAGGACACGGTGTAATATTTAATTTAGATAGCAGTAACACTGGTAGAATATGGTGCCCTCGATATATATATATGTAAGGGCTGGCATTTACTCTGATATCCGGCTCGTCGTCTTCGGCTGTGTAAGGCTGACAGGCATTCTCAATGTGTCGTATAGATTATTACGTTGGAAGCGCGCGCCTAGACAAGAATTTGAATATCTTGCGTTCACGTCCGATGGAATGGCTCTATACCTATACCAGCCCTTAGTAGGCACGACAGTTCACTTTCGGAACTGCATTTCATTCGTTGTGAGAAGTGGTAGTCAATTGTAAAGCATGACGGTTCACTGGGAGGCCTATCTACGAGGCCCGCTGTTGGTGACAGCTATGGTCGAGGCCGGGCAACCTGTCTCGGATGTCTTCTACAAGCCAATTAGATCGTCAGGTAAGGGTAGGCAGCATACAAGGCGTTTTCGCACTTCGTCATCTTTTACTTCCACTCGTAAGATTGTCCAAGCGACTTGTTCCCTCCTAGTCTTGGACCAAGAAGAAATTGGTGTAAATGTCATTTGGAGGCCTGACAAGATGCAGCTTGGATCCCTGATCTGGGGACTCGAAAGCGGTTTCAAATATAATCATCCTAGCCATTTATGTAGTCTCAGGCGAGATCAAAGGCTTCATTTCCACATCCATATTTGAGGGAGCCTGGGTCGAGAGAATGCTTGGTATTTTTTGCTGAAGAAACCCCTTATCAGCACATTCATGGCCTTCGTTGCTGATATTTGGGGAGGCCCCGAAACTTGTCTAATATAACAATATAGATTTCCACCAATCAGTTCTGTCGCATTTCAGGTTGATAGCGAATGCGATATATGAATGAGGCAAGGTAGAATATTTGATAGAATGTGTTTAGCTCTCAATATCAACTTGCAGCGAAAAGAGTAGGGCGGGATGTGTGGGTCAAATTGGAAGATATGATTGGCCGTATTGGATTGGATTGAGTTCAACGGCTAGACGGGAAGACACCGGCAGACCGGGTAGGCGGGCTTAACTCTAATTAGACTAGACCGGATTACATAAGGAGGGTATGCCTTGGAAGATGGATACCTTGATGCATTATGCACGTCGGCATGTTCAACCGAAATTTTCATTTTTGACCTACAGTACATGTATGCAGAGAAAATGGTAGCTTCGAGAAACACAATGAATATGCGAAGAAACCCGATGCCGAGCCAGAAATCGGTGCTGAGTGGGAATATACTACTTCAATTGGTTGGCGCGATTCTATGCAGTAAAATACGATCAATCTAAAAATTACATGTACATATGGATATCCTCTCGATAAGCTTCATGAGGTACACAAAATACCACCCACCATCTTGGTTTGCAAGTTATTATAATGCAGTTAAAAATTGATTGATTTTGATATGGATCACATGCAAGGACTTGCAAATCATAGATTCGTCACTCGAGTCACTGCGTTATTAGCTGGATGGGAATTAATTCTATCGGTCCTATAATCTGAGATCCGATGTCTGAAAATCTGTACCTCAAAATTGTGTCACTCAACCATGAGTAGGACACAAGAGCTTCACGTTTGACTTACACACATATCATGTCGTTAATTGTTAGTTACTAGGGCTACTTAGCTTCTATTAAATTTAGGGCTTATCAACATCGGGAAGATAGGACCAATTGCTCCGAATCGACTTTTAGGAAACGCCGTCCACGCTGGAAGTGAACTTGAGATCAACCAAGTATGTACTATACCGTAGGTGTCATACATATATGGGTAAGGTACATGTCGGTAGGGCCGATCTTAAACAAATATTTACATGGCGCACAAGCATAATTTCACTCACTAGCAGGGAATAGAATAATAAATGATACCTGATATGTTGAATTAAATATATGTGACTATATGTACCTATTTATTTGGAGAGTTACAATTTCCGAAGAACGAACATCTAAATGTATATGCAGGAAGGTATCATGTTCTTGAACATCTAATGGCATGATGTATATTAAAAAACAAAGTTCCCTAACATGTCTAGTGGCGTAATTGAGGCAGCGAGGTCGTTAGCGGGATTTCGTGTGAACTCTACTGACGGTACCGCACATGGTAGCAGATGGTGGTAGTAACAGTGGTATTAATGGTGGTACAAACTTCAGCCTGACAATTTTTGGATACCCGAAGATCCCCGCAGTGCCCCGCTAAAAAGAAGACCGAATTACGTAGTTGGCCAAGGCGCAAACGGACCAAAGCTCCTTGCGAGCTTTCTGGCCTAGCTCTGGCTCGGCGGGGCTAGGTCCTGAGGGATTTCGCTGCTCTTGCATCTCGATTGCATCAAACAAGATGTCGCCCAACCAGAATCCGCGCCTGAACCTGTAAATGATTACATATAACAGTCGACATACACATTTCTACCTATCCAAATCCCCTCCCCGCCTAAAAAGAGGATCGAATCACCTATGAACCTGCGTAGCTCCCGCCCCTCCCTACTTCTTTCTTCCCGATCCCTATCACAGACTGAAGAAGTCCCGGTCGTTAATTAATCACACATTAAAATCAACGCCACTGGAACATTGAGCGAATCATACCTACTATCCACGTCCCGTGGTGTTGTCCTCCTGTTGCGTTGCCTCGCAGTTGAAAATTTCATAGGTCGACTGTTGTTACCGCGGTTAAACGTAAGGCACTCCTACCTACAAAGTTTTCTGCGTCTCCATCCTAGATTCGTATTTCTCGTCCCGAATTATAGCTCACATCTAGATTGGCATGGGCAGACCACCCGTTCGTTGGCATCACAACTAGTAAAGTTTGGTAAACCTCTAAGCGCCAGGTAATTGGAAGACCAATCACTACAATGGCACCGACCGACGAGAGCGAGTCCTCCTCCACCAGCGACCGCCGGTTGCTCTTGATCTCTAACCGACTTCCCATCACGATAAAACGAAAAGAGGAAGGAAGTTATACCTTTTCCATGTCCTCCGGTGGCCTAGTCACTGGATTGAGCGGTTTGAGCAAAACTACGAGCTTCCAGTGGTACGGCTGGCCTGGATTGGAAGTTCCCGAAGCCGAAATACCTACCGTAAAGCAACAATTGAAGGACCAATACAATGCTCATCCCATTTTCGTCGACGACGAACTTGCCGACAGACATTACAATGGATTTTCCAGTACGCCTTATTTCTCCACGTAAATATCTCTTTCGCTAATACGGGTTGATTCGCAGATTCAATCCTTTGGCCGCTATTCCACTACCATCCCGGCGAGATCACCTTCGATGAGAATGCTTGGGCGGCTTATAAAGAGGTGAACAGACTATTCGCAAAGACTGTTCTGAAGGACGTTCGGGATGGCGACCTGATCTGGGTACACGATTACCACCTAATGCTCCTACCCGAAATGCTGCGCAACGAGTTGGGCGACAGAAAGGACATTAAGATCGGCTTCTTCCTCCACACTCCATTCCCCAGTAGCGAAATCTACCGTATTCTCCCCGTCCGGGAGGCCTTACTCGAAGGCCTTCTGCAATGCGACTTGATCGGTTTCCATACCTACGATTACGCTCGCCATTTCCTAAGCTCCTGTTCGCGCATTCTCGAAGCTCCTACTACCCCGAACGGCGTCGAATACCGAGGGAAGTTCGTGACGGTCGGCGCGTTCCCTATTGGAATAGATCCTGATAAATTCGTGGAAGGGCTAAAGAAGCCGAAGGTGCAGGAGCGGATCGCGACGCTGACTCGCAAGTTTGAGGGTGTAAAATTGATTGTGGGTGTCGATCGTCTCGACTACATCAAGGGTGTTCCGCAGAAACTACACGCGCTTGAGGTGTTTTTGACCGAACACCCTGAGTGGATTGGCAAGATCGTGCTCGTGCAGGTGGCCGTGCCCTCTAGACAAGACGTCGAGGAGTACCAAAACCTCAGAGCAGTGGTCAATGAGCTCGTGGGCAGAATCAACGGCAAGTTCGGAACTGTCGAGTTCATGCCGATCCACTTTTTGCACCAGAGCGTCCAGTTCGACGAGCTTTGCGCTTTATACGCGGTTTCGGATGTCTGTCTCGTCAGCTCTACACGAGACGGAATGAACCTTGTGTCGTATGAATACATCGCTACGCAACAGAAACGTCATGGCGTCATGATCCTCTCCGAGTTCACCGGCGCTGCTCAATCCCTAAATGGCAGCTTGATAGTGAACCCCTGGAACACCGAGGAGCTCGCCAATGCAATCCACGATGCCGTCACCATGTCCCCCGAGATGCGCGAGGCGAATTATCGCAAGTTGGAAAGATACGTCTTCAAATACACCTCGGCCTGGTGGGGCCAGAGCTTCGTTAATGAATTGACTAAGGTCAACAGCGCTCACAGTCACGGCGTCGACAGCAAAGTTGGACCCGATTCAAGACCGATCCTGAGTAACGAGGTTGGCCGTGCGTTGTCCGGCGTCTTCGAGAGTGTCAAGGCAGCTACTAGTGCGGCTGCGCCCTCTGGTAGCGCCCTGGGCTTGCTGAAGTGAGGGGTCATGACAGAGGCTGAAAGGAGGTTGAATCAATAGAAGATAACGGTGCGACGAACAACAAAAGGGAAAGAAGGCACGAAAGCATGTGATCAAGAAAGGTCTGGTTCGGAGTTAAAGGATTGGTAGAATAATAGGCTGTGGAGCCTTGGGAATCCCGGTTCGTACAGTAGACCCGCGCATACTATTTGAGGAGTTACATAGTAATAAAATTGCCGCGCGCCTGAATAATGCTGGTGTCTGTGCCTTCGTGGGTGATCATATTTTGCTGGGTGTGCTGCTGGAGATGCTCTCATACCTAGGTAGTATCGCCTACTTGCCGCAATTGACGTCCATTCCAGTGGCAGTTTCATATGCTGGAATAGTTTCAAAGGCGAAATGGTAATATAGTCTCATAAGTGCTCGAGATGAAAGATGATATACGCAAAGAGAGGAAATGAAATGTTAGATATTGGTATACAAAGTAGTACAGGGAGTGCGGGAAGGGATAAGCTTCGGCTATATCGGCGATATGGATATGAATTTTTGGCGGTGGTCTTGATTCGAACTTCACTCCACTTGGAACAATGATGTTGAACACAGCAAACGCCCATATAACGCCGAATTTCTGCTACTTACCTATCTACATAGTTGAAGGTGACCCCGGACAAGAATATAATATATGTGTCTTAGATGTCCGAGATGAATAGACTTCTCGAAATATAGCGACCGAACTTCGGGTGAATGTAGGTGGGTGTTTGCCATTGTTGCAGAGGTGACTATGAGGAGTTGATACCACTGTTTTGCGACAAATCCGGCGGCACAACGCCGAGTTGCTTTCCATCGAGGTCGTTTTTCTACCATGGTCGACCGGCTTTTTAGGCCCTACGACGTGAGACCTCAGGTACCTAGCTTATTCTGGATGGCATGTTATTCTGGAGTAGAACGCCATGTCTCATATCAGTCTACTTCTGTGGACCTATTGGGAACAGCGCCAATGGCATCAAGCGTCTACTCAGCTTGGTTTTCTCCAGGTAGACAAGGTGGCACACGAACTTATAATAACGCTCATCTAAAGTAGGTGTCTCCGAATCGTCAACCGTTATCTCCGCGCATGCCCGCTTAGACCTGGTGGCATGGTATTCATAGCATGATCGAAGTGTTTCTGTGCCGTTAAATTTGGTTTCGAGGAATGTTTGGTAGTCGAACCTCATGGGGTCGATAATAGGCTCAACTGGTGGCTACGAGATACCTAGGTAAGAATACCCGCTCCTTCCCGTGGTCATGCAGTGAATCTAATTCTAGCATGCTTGGTACAAAGAAGAAAACCCATATATTTGACGTCAAAGTCGCAGAACGAAGGGGTATGTTAGCTTCACAGCATCTTATCGAGATGCGGTAGTTCGAGCTAGCCACTACCTAGGTTAGAATTGTTCGTATTAAAGGTTCACCTACGTATGCCACAGTGCCATCACCCTCAGTCGCCACAATTGCCAACCCATAAGGGACTCTAATGACTGAATACGTACAGTATCCAAGGTAAGGAAACGGCTAATGAATTCGGCAAAAGGAGGGAAAAAAAAATACTAAAACATACAACACCGGGGATTCGCTGGTCGTCACCGACCCAACTACTAATCCGGCGGTACCCAGCTTATCTAAGGGAGAGCGGACGGGATCCCGAGTTTTCTAGGTCCTATGGTCGTATGTACTGGTTTTGAGGTTGTTGTGTCTTATAAGGTTGATCTTGTCTTGGTCACACACGACCGAACTTAACACAACAAGGGGGTGCTGGGGGTGTTGGGGGACCCTGAAATCCAAGCAAGAGTCAAAGGGCAGGCCGTTAAATTCGTTTTCTGTCTTGCAGGAGCTGTTTAGACCTTCTCAAAAATGCCCAACGTCTCGTTGGCTAACATACCAGTATCACAGTCCTTCCGCTGCAAACTTCTTGACTTCTGATGATTATTTATAAGGTATAAATGATACACAGATTAGCTTGGTATAATTGTTCATCTGACTCTAATGTAGAAATATCATTGAACCGGCTCTATGTGAGTCTAACCATCCTTCCCAGCTAGCTATTCTTCATCAAAGTCACCCGCAGAGCCAACGGCTGCACACTAACCGCCTTCCCGTCCACCCCTATCGTAAACACGAACTGATCCAACGGCATATCCGCATACACAGCCGTCGTCTGGCTAACCCACGTCCCGCAGTTCGTGGAGAACATATCATTACTATGATCCGTCAAATCCAGATTCTCAATCACAGCCTTGAAAGCCACCTTCCTGGTGCCGTCGGCTGCGGCCTTCGACTCGAGACCCGTGGGATAGATCCGGATCGCAGGCGCCGTGACGTTGTAGTTCAGCGTGTACCGCACCGCCACCGGGATCATGTCCGTGCCGTTGCTAACCCACTTGTCGATGCCGAGCCCCGGCCGCGTCGGATCCGTGCTCAGCACAATCGTGCTGTTCAGCTCCTCATCCGCGGCGGTATACGTTCCCGCGTAGTTAGCATCGGCCTCTTCCCGCGCTGCTTCTTCCAATGCGGGGAGCAGGATCTTGCCGATTTGGTCCGCGATGTTCCAGTTCGAGTTACCGGGCCACCCGCCTGCTAGCAGCGCCGTGATGCCGACGTCGTAGTCGGGGAGGAGCACCAGCAGCGACATGTACACGTTAATGCTGCCGGCTTTGCTGTACGCGTCGACCACACGGCTCCCGTCTGTTAGTGGGATGCGCCGGATGCCCCATGGCGAGCTGATCCCTTCGTGGATGTCGGCTGTGAGCGCTGTGGGCTTAAGCCATCGGCGGGTTTGTGCTGGTGGTATGAGAGTGTGCCGGAAGATGGCGCGGCCGAGGCGCGATAGGTCGCCCACGGAGGAGTACATGTTTCCGGTCCTTTCTTAGCTGTTAGCCTCTTAAATTCTATGACGACCCTTAGTTTTCTAGAAAAGGGAGAAAGGGAGGGGGGTCGACATACGGGCTCGCCTCGCCAATGCTAAAGCCCCAGTCTTCTTCATGACCCTCAGGGATGACTCCTAGAGCATCATCGGGCTTCTGATAGAATGTGTGGCTGAGGTTGAGCTTGGTAATGATATCGCTCTGCACCATGTTGGGGAACCGTTTCTGCGTAATGGCCTCGAGCGCGTATGCTAGGATCTGGTATCCCATGTTCGAGTAGCCAACTGTCCACGAGGGCGCGAAGGATGGTGGAACGTTGGCTAGGCCCGTGAAGAACTCTATGCATATTTATTGTTAGATAATCTGTTCCCAACTATTCATATCTAAATTCTACCCTCTTCCTCTTTCTTTCGTATATCTCTTCCTCCAGAGAGGGAACGTTGGATAGGGGTATGCGCCTCACTTACGAGCGCGTGTGCATTGTATGGCCTCTCCACAAATGGGTGTCTCGTTTCTCGGCGCCGGTGGGAAGCCCGCAGCTTCTAGGACGGTTTGGTTGTGTTCTTGCGTCAGTTCTCCCTCGATGGCGTCTAGCAAGTCATTCCTTATCTTAGCCTGGTAAACTCTTGTTTCTCTTTTCCCCGCTTCTTTCCTATTATTCCACCCCCTTCTGCGACTTCCTATGGCTACTCAAATAACGACGGAATTTCGACGGAATACACTCACAGTCTCTCACGATTCCCGCCAGATGGCTCGCCAAGTCCTGCAGTGTGATACTGTCCCAATCTACATTCATGATAGGGTCATACTGTGCCTTTCCGGAGAGAAGCTCTATCTCGGGGACCCATTGTGTAACAGGCGTATTCCAATATGTATCGCCGGCTTCGATCAAGAACGTCAATATCGTGAAGATCTTGGTGACACTACCAAGTCGGTAGACCGTATCGCCGTCCACGCTTTTCACGCCCGGGGTGCTGGACGTCAATAGGTCGGTTGCCGTGTGGTAGTGACTCCAGACAGGCGTGTTCTCATCTGGATCAGACGCAGAGAAGACCTGGATCGACCATGACGTACCGTTCGGGTTCGTGGCTGGGTTCATGCCCCGCGAGTCGAAGGTCGCTGTTAGATTTGCAATAGCCGTTTTTATCGCCTGGGACGAGGCGAGTGCTGTTGGCTTGGGGAATACCGGCCCGGGGTACGGGCAGTTTGGTATTCCGACGACAGGAAGGACGGCCTGGGTCGGGAGCAGCAGCAGCGCCGCCACAGGGAAGAGCGCTGGTGACTTCATTATGACGGAAATACCGACCTCGCTAGAAAAGAGATGCACGAATAAGATTATGAAAGGAGAGGTAATGCGAAGAGAAGGACTAGTGTAGTGTGCTGCTGCTGAAGCAACGCGTCACCGATGGACACGAGGAGGATCTTTTCCTGCTTGCGTGGGCACAGCGGGTGCTACGTCAGGGCATGACCGGAGGTTAAGCTTATAATTGCGACATTGGGATCTTCCGAGCGCTGAAACCTGTTCATTCACCCGGGAACGTGGTCTTATGAGCGTATCCTAAATAAGATCGTCGGGCGAACCGGGTCGACGGCGGCGCGGAACATGCTGATGCGTAAAGTGGCATTGGGACATGCAGAGACATGTGACAGAGAGGTATAATGACGATTAACCGACAAAACGGGGTTCCTTTGATCTATCTGTCTCCAATATCAAGGTACAGTACCTAGGTGGGCGGGATAATAAAAGGGGCAAGGACGAAAGCAAGAGCTTCGTCACATTGAGGAACCACAACTCGCGATATTGGTCACCGAGGACAAAGAACTCCTATGAGCTATCATAATCTGGTTCACACTATATTCTCGGTAGGTAGGTAGGTCCATGTTGCATGATTGCGACGTTGACCTACATGCGGCTTTTTGGCTGAATGCGAACGTGTCTGATCTTTTACGGTATTGGGGCAAATCGAAGCGACAGAAACGATTCATACCAACCGCATCCGTAACACGGGATCCTGGCGTAATTGCCACATCCTGACCTGGAAATTCACTCTCGATCATGGCAGTATGACCAATTTTGAAATACGCAGGTAGTAGAATTAGGTCGCACGCGGTATCGCCAAGCCGTCCCAAGAGCCTACTTACATTGCGCCGCACAATTATGGTCTTCGCCCATACCCTTTTGCTCGTATATATATAGTGTTCCCTCCACCTGGCCCATATAGTGTTATAAATGCTATAAGGTACGTAGCTTGCAGCTGTTATCGTAAGTATGATGACATGGTGCATCATCCTTCATATAAGTAAACCGCCGAGCGAGCCTCCTAATAAATCGTAAGTTAGGTATCGAACCTATCTACGTTGTTTGTTTATATGGGTCACATATCTGTTAATGGCAGGTGAGCTTCGAGCTTTTCCCCGTGTTTTGCTTATCCACTAGTGGCAAGGTATAAGCGAACTCCCTCATATTTTCCTTGGGCGTGGACGTACGGAACTTTCTGGTGCGGAATGAGATACTTATATGCAGATTTTAAGCTACGTAGCCGATACGATTGACTTTTGTGGTCCATGTAGTTAGCGTAGTTTAGAAAAGTCCCTCATTATCTCAAAAAGGGGGAGTGGCATCGCTTGTTCGGGCACACGGGATAGGGGGTTTAGTCTACGTGCCCAATGTCAGCTCAACAATCTAGCTAGAGCTGGCTCACACCAAGTAACACGATCTGTCTATCCCGCAAACTACTTCATCAACTCCGAGTTAAAAAGTCATCGACAAGGTAAATTACTATCTACCTAAACTACCTCCTGGGCGAAATCATCAATATCGCGAAACAAGAACAACAACAGGTATCATCCTAAGCCAAAGCGGCTGGTCCCACGAAAATGAATCAACACCGAGACCTGCCTCGCCCTAAACGCCGGTGGGGGGTATGTATCGTAGGAAAAGCATGAGCTTGCCCTCGACACTAGTGTTAACCGTAGTCTCGTGAAATCAATTGAATCGATTCTGCGTTTGTTCGTCTCCTTTACTCAGGTCAACAGCATGTTAATATCCCATTTAGAGGATGTGCAGCTAGTAAGGCGAGTTGACCACATCGTCCTTTCCGAGCTTGTACCGCCCGCTCTCTCGCGTGCCTATGCGTGCCGAACTTCGTCTAGGCGTGCTTAGCCGTTGGAAGTCGCCAGCGATGCTTTCTCTCGTAGGTCTCTTGAGATGTTGTTTTCCAACCATGTTCACCCAGTTGGGCAAAGTGACAATGACGTTCTGGTCGGTGCCAAACTTGAAGTCGTCAGCTCGGACGGTATCTTCGTAACGTTTGATAATGTAAGGAGCTTTAGAGCCGCGGAGCACCTTCTCCAGATTCCAGTCAATGATGTATGGTCCAGTGGCAGTGATGATGGAACTCTCCCCATTTGTCTGGCTGGTGTTGAAACGGGCGGGGGTGAATGAGACACCCTTCCCTGTTTCGTGATGGAATTGAGCGACGTGCTCGGGGGTCAGCGCGAGACGGCGGGGTTGCGGTTTCGAATCTGCAGCGAAAGGTTTCTCAAAACCTAGCTTGCCCTCATTCTTACCGGACTTCTGGAGCGCATCGATAAGCAGCAGATACGTACGGCAAGTAGCAAGTACCCAACGACCATCCGCAGACACATCAAGACCGATGATGGGCTCACCGAGAGCTGGAATGACGGTCTTTGCATTGATACCTAGACGATCGAAAAGGCGAATATCACCCTTGTTGGAAGCAACGGCTACATAGCCCTTCTCGGTGGTAGATATCGCGGAGAAATCATTCTTCGACACATATTGCTTGAGTTGGGAGTCAACAAGCTTGTTGCCAGACAGACGAGGGTCAACACGGAATAGTGCATTCTTCGAGATACCCAGGAATGTCGGCTCATGGGTCATCTGTGCGAACTTATTCTCCGGTCCGAAGGTGATAACAGGGATGTCATCATGAACATTCCATTCGTCAACAACCTTCCCATACTCGAGATCCATGCGATAAAGTTTGTTGGGGTCTGTGTCGTTCTGAAGGATCAAGTTTCGATCTTCGTTGTGTAACATGACTTTCTTAGGGACGAAAGAAGCACCTTTTGGAGTCTCGACTTTGGAAATATTGGTAGTAAATTCCAAATGGTTCTTGGGTGTATGCTTGAACACGCCAATCTTGGGACCACGAACAACAAAGGAGCGATCATGCTTGTATCCAACAGCTAGTGCAGAGTTGGTATAGGGGTCCTTGGGTGCAGTCTCGACGTCCTCTTGCTCTTCATCGCTGTCGTAATGCTCGCTTTGAGGTGCTTCGTCTTCAGGCTCTTCTTCAACCTCCGGGTCTTCTTCCTCTTCTTCGATAGGTGCATCCTCCATATTCAGATCCTCGAATGCATCTAAGACATACTGGCGGTCCTGTTCCTTGACCTTCGTCCACTTAACTTCATTCAGTTGCTCCCAGAGTGCTCGCATCAGACCATCCTGGAATCTCTCCAGTGTCTTGGTGTCCTTAAATCTCAATAACCAAGAATAAGCGGAGCCATCCTCGGTGAACTGGTTAAAGATGAAGGAGAGGAATTCGAAGTTGAATACTGGGTTGATATCAGCAACTACCGGAATACCAAGCCACTGCCGATCCTTGCTAGCAATGTGCAGCCAGTAATTCCAGTTACCAATATCTGACACCTGGGCTGTGACAGACGGGTCCTGCAGAACGAATGCCCCCGAGGGGAAGTCGAAGAAGTGCAGTTCGCCGATTTCCATCGCAAATATCTCGAGAGGCTCGGGTTGAGCGGGAGCTTCCGGGGGCCCTGTCTGCTTAGCAGGTTGCGTTTTGGCTTCTTTCTCGTGATAGGGTTCTGGTTCTGATTCTGCAAGCACAGAAGCAGTAGATGGCGTGCTATCTCTCTTGGAGCTAATATTTGCCTCGTTCTTCAACTGGAACATGGCGTCGGATGATTCAATCGAGCGTGCGAGAGTTGGGCTGTGAATAGGGCTTGCTTGAGGAATAGGCTGCTCTTCGAAATCAAACTGCTGGAGATCGGCTTCAGAGGCCGTGGAATGTGGCTTTCGGTACTTGCGCTCGTACTGGCACTGCCTAGCAATGCGTTCGAAAGCCTCGACTTGCGCGGATTTGGTCGAAGGATCGCAGACGAACTCGTAGACGTCTCCAACGTCTCCACTCAAGTCCCTCCAGGCAAGTACTTTCTGCGAACCCTCTCTACTCTCAACACGGAAATGAAGAGCTTCGTCGAGTAGGAATGTCTTCTCGTCCTTCTCAGCAGCTAGGGCGTTAAGCTCTTCGTCTTCGCCTTCTTCATCCGCCAGCTCAGCCTCGCCTTCTTCGTAGACTCTCTGTACAACTAGCTGGTATTGGTAGTCCTGACCGGTTCGGCGAATGCGAGCGGTGGCGTCCTTGAAGATAAGTTCCGAGTAGCCTTTGGGTGATAAGGGTCGAACGAGGTAGAGTTGACCTTGGGGCAACTCGATCATGGACTCTTGGCTGCTGCTGCCAAAGATGAGCTTGCCGACTGTTTTTATTTACGTTAGTAAGAGGTCTGTATCTTGACTGATTATACTAAAGAAGCTAACAATGGGCTTCATTTGGGTTGTTGGAGTCCCGCAAAACATGATTCGCATTTATCCAAAGCGCTGTTTTCAGCAAGCTGGTAAAAGGAGGGGCAACGCTCACCATTTTTGAGGACAAACATGTTATCCCGATTTCAGATGCTGCGCCTTTGAGAAGACTCAGCTAATATGAAAAAAGGGGACACGATCTGGAAGGGAAATTTTCATGAAATATGAAGGGAGAGTCCAAGTTGAAGAAAACAAGGATCTCGTTACGGCCCGGGTCGACAACAGATGTTATTAATTTGTAGGACTTTTTGGATGATGGTGGGAAAATCAGGAAAAGCTGGAGCTGCGTCATAACAACACAATCAATCACAATCAATCCTTCTTTGCCTGGGTAACCTGAACCCTTGCTAAGGTGGGGGTGGGATGTGGCACGTGTGGCACTTGTGGCAGTGCTGCATTATAACGCCACTTTGACTCTTATCTCTTGATTAGGCAGCATCTTGCTTTGATGCATTTATTCTAGTATAGTAGATAATTAACCCGCATTATACATTTGGGATACTTGCATTCACACGTGACTATGTAACTAATTACCTAATTCCTTACTAATGGCCATATTAAGGATGTAGGTACTCGCACGATAAATGAATCTTTCAATCCTTGTACATGTCACCAAAGGTACTGTACCACCTCCTCACCAAGTCAGCGCTCATTCCTGCGCCAATCGTCTCCTCTCCATTCTCTAGCTTCTGGGAAACCTCTTCCATGAATTCTTCCAGTGAAAGGGAATTAGGATTCTTTTCCTTCTTGTTATCGTCGGGATCATCGCGCTCCCGATGTAGATCAGTAGCTACGGTCGGCGGCGCGATCTCAACCACCCGTACATTCGTATCCTTCAACTGGCTTCTGAGATTCATCGACCAGAAGTGTACCCAAGCTTTGGTGCCGTTGTAAATCGGGTTGATAATCGAAAATGGTACATAACCCAACACGCTAGATACGTTGACGATAAGAGCATGTGGCTTGGACTTCAAGTGAGGCAGGAATCTCACCGCGAGGTGTAGAGGACCGCGAATGTTGATGTTAATTTCGTTGTCTGCCTTTTCGAGGAAGTCCTCTGAGCTCTGCTTTTGAACCTGGAGAGGTCTCTGCACACCAGCATTGTTGACTAGGCAATCAAGCTCGGGATAATCAGCGGTGATACGACTGATGAAGGCCGGAATATCGCTGATCAAGCCAGTGTCAAGAACATAGTATCCAGCGGCTCCTATCTCCTTTGCAGTTTTCTGAAGCTTGGACTCTGTCCGCCCAGCAATAATAACTTTCTTACCTCTCGCTATGAAGTATTGCGAGAGCGCCTTTCCAATCCCTCCACCGCCGCCAGTCACAAGGGCGCAGTTAAACGCGAGGTTCTCAGACGCCATAGCGATGAATGATGACCATCAAACACAAAATTAATGACACTACGATTACATTTTTATTGACATGCGGCAAAATGAAAATCCTCTATGAGCTTACTCATAGCTCATGGTCAGTCATAGCTTTATCAATCATTGGAACGTCATAAAGCATCTTATGCACTACATAAACTTACAGTTAGGGTTCAAGCGGCGGACGATTACTCATCAAACTGTCCAAACAATTCCTTTTTATCCATCTTAATTATTATCAAGAACGTTTCGTAATAAATAGTACAGCGGATAGATATTAGAGAGCTTAGACCATAATATGATCCGCATGTACGACGTCCCCAACAAAACCCCCATTGCCTATTATTAAGTATCTCTACCTTCGACTTTGCTGATTAAGATCTTGGAGATATCCATACCCTGGTGGTCGATGCGAACAAGGTATATATGCTGGAACTCGATCTTGCTCTCGACGTTGTCAACGCAAGGCCCGCTTGCATCCTGGTCAACACGGTAAAGCCAACAATCGTACCTTCGGGACTTGTGAAACGATGGTGCTCTTATTTGGATTTAGAAGATCCTTCGTGATTGCGGATAAGCTTTAGGATCGTACTAGATCCGCTTCAAGCTCACTCAAAGTACTAACTAGCCGATTACCTAAGGCACGCAAACACATGCGATCCGAGAGCGGTAACATCGGTTGCGTCTTCACTTCGTACCTGGCGCAGAGTGAGTGGCATCCAAGAACATATAGTCAGCTTGACATAATTGCCGAGATTACGATTCCAGGTTAATTGTGGAACATTTTCAAACGACAAGACAAATATAGTCTCCATAAGGGAAGAGATCTGTCAAGTAGCGAAGCGACAGTTTCAATCTGCCTCATATATTCATAAGGTACCTAGGTAGGTAAATATACTTCACATGCGATGTTATCTTTTACCGTATCAACCCGTCCGTCGTATATATCCTCACCTCCCGTATCGGTGAGTTAGTTAGTGGATCCCAAATGTCTATCCAAAGGCGTGCGATAGGGTATAGCCATATTTGCCCAAAATCGGAAGTTTTATCCGATAGGAATCGGGATATCTAGCTCACTAGTTCCCCTCCCATATGAACTACATCTTCTGAGCACTCGATATCTCTTTTTTCGTTATTTGGATATTCTTCTAACATTCGGTTTAGCTACGATCATGTATCTCCGCGGAGTTCATGCAGATGCGACGATACCCATGCTACGGCAGTTGATCCGTAAGCACCCGCTCGGTATTCTCACAACAGCCATCACATCCTCTACCTATCCCCTAATTCAGTCTAGCCATATTCCGTTCGTTTTGGATGTTGAGGATGAAACTAGTGAAACCGAATTGGGCATCTTGAGAGGCCACGTCGCTCGACAGAATCCTCAGAGTAAGGCGATGATCGATTCATTAGAGGCTCGATCGCAAGTTAGTCCTAGCATTCTAGAACAAGAAGTACTGGTCCTCTTCAACTCACCCGTCCAACATTATGTCACGCCCAAGTTCTACACTGAGACCAAGCCGGGGACTGGGAAGGTAGTGCCAACATGGAACTATGCAGCCGCACAGGTCTATGGTAGAGCAAAAGTCTACTACGACTCGAAATCTGCAGATACCAAGACTTTCTTGTCGAAGCAGATAAGTGATCTGTCTCAATACGCTGAGACATCTATCATGGGATACACAGGCAATGGCAAGCCGGTACCATGGAAGGTGTCCGATGCACCAGAACGCTACGTCGAGCTGCTACAGAAGAACATCATCGGCATAGAGATCACCATCGAACGCTTGGAGGGCAAGTTCAAAATGAGCCAGGAAATGGGACAGGGCGACTCTGACGGTGTTATCAAAGGTTTCTCAAGTCTTGGAAGTGAAATAGGAACCGAAATGGCAAAATTAGTTGAGGAGCGTCGGGATCTCAAGGCTTCCAGATCTGCACGGGTGCGTAGTATTTCTTGAATCTCATCACCCATTCCTTACAGCTGTGATAACGTATCACAGTTCCTTATGTTGAAGATTACATCCAATCTTCACACTGTACTCGCATTGTCTTGTTATATGTCAACTCCGAGGCTCATGATACTGATTTCTTTCATAGTAACGATAGGGAGTGACCAATCCTGGCTTGGGAAAACAGAGAACACGATTATGCCTAGTTTTCCGCCGCCGGTTCACCCGTTGATGATAGAAACACAAATAATGACAATGACAATGTGATGCATTTTACTAGACCATCATTCAAAATTGGCACATCAATGTGTTATTTTCTGAACGAATATGAAGTAAAAAGAGCACATAAACCGTGAGGCTTTTGTCGATCTCCAGGAGCACTCTATTCAATATCTCGGACTACAGGATATCAACAGAAAAGGATAGTGTTTCACCTTTGAACCGCAATTATGAATATATCTGCACTAGGTCGTCCCAATAACACGTCGCCGGACATCATCCACACTTTGCCTCGTGGAAGATGGAAATGACGCACACTTAATAATATCCCTTCATCGGCAAATCGAGAAAAGGGGTTACTATCGTTAAGCTGCCAATGTCGCCGTTGTCCTTTTCCGGATACCCTTTAGCGCAGGGTAGGTACCTTAGAGAGATGCAGACCAGTCAGGATGAACTAGACCCTGCCGAGGGGATGTTTGTCTAGGTATGCAACCTTATAGCAGATTAGAGACACAACTTCCTAGAGTATCTACATGTGGCCAATTTAGGTTTAAGCACGCGGGTCTACGCATACTAATAGTATGTTTAGAAGGAGTAAGAGCTGAATTAAATCAGTTCCATGCAGTAGGCCTTGTTTTACCTAACCAAGTCTAACTCCTAGGCAAGAAACATCCTATCTACCCTGCGGCCTGATCTTTCGATACTTTGTTTCTTAATCCCTTGCGTACTTCCTAGTCCAGAAGACTTGTATGCCGGATTGCAGCAACACCCTTCAGGAGGATACGCTCTGGCAAGGCTGAACTTGAATACCCACTACTTCTTTTCGCGTTTTCCTTAACTTCTTTCAGGTGAGTTTTCCAAATGCGATATCGCAGCGTCTTGTTACCTTCCAATCATCTCATTATACTTTTGTATCGAGCTTACAGTTGATTAGGGGCACCACTATATACTCTTTTCACGTCCTTTACGACCAAATCTAATAACCTACAACGTTCCTATCCACGACTAGATTCCATCATGCCTCGTGTTCCAAAGACATTGGTCCGGGTAGCGGACCTCGGCAAGTTCGAGATGATTCCTCAGGAAGTTATCGGCATGATTCTCGACAAGCTAGACGTCCATACGGCTGCACGATTTGCAAAGGTTAACCGTAAGGCTAAACTCCTCATGCTGTCTAACAAGCACTATAGACACTTGTCCCACTGCTTGTTCACGCATCTCGAGATAAGAAGGATCTTCGAGCTGAGTGATCCTTCGAATTTCTTGAAGCATATCACTCCCCGCTTGCTGTCTAGTGATATGCTGCATCCAAAGTGCGTGATCTGCCAACAGTCCAAGAGAACCTACCGAGTCCATGTCGAACTTGGCCGGATTATGTGCCAGAGCCACAAGCTGGACCCCAATATAACACAATTCATTGAGCTGAGAAGCGTCGAAGCAGCACTTCGACATGTTGAGAAGTACGAGGTGGCCCTGGACCCCTTCTCGGGGGAAGTGAAGGGTACGTATAACTCCTATAAGTTCTCTACTTGCACGTCTTGTTCTTGATGAACCGTTGAGCCCTCTTTATCTGAAAGTATATGCTGACATAATGGTAAAAGAGTACACGGAGAAGCAATTACAACGCCTTCTGCTTCGCGTCGAGAAGAATGCCCAGCTATCCGCCTAGTGGTTATCCTTGGCACTCTATCTACCTAGGTATTACCGCAACCTGCCGAAATCCATACGAATATGTAGCTTATCTTGAGCAGAAGAACTTCGATACGGCGAAAAGGAAGTATTATCCCCCTTGGGGATACGGATGGATTAATCCAATTACAACTGATCCCGAAACCCCTACCTTACTTTTAGTTGCTCGGTATTACTGGTATTCATGTCGAGGCAATATGCCTTGACAAGAGAAAGGTTTCCTTCTTCAATTAGCTTCTGTAATAACACTTGCCCCGAAGGGTATATTCAGGCACCGATTGTTCGTGGCTAGCAATACTTATGGGCTGCTTACGCGGCTTTAGGAGGCTGATCTCTTGCTTTACTACAGCACAGGAGTACCGCTAGAGGCTGTGTAAGCCCTAGTGCATATAAACGGGATCCTGTCGTATACTAATTCCAAATAAGTGATTGGCTAAGGTATTCGCCCTGCTTACTCAACCTATTCCAGCAGCGGTAACCGAAATCCCCGTTCTCTTGCGTCAAGAGCTAGATAAAACGTCTTCGCAATTACTAACTTCTACCCACCTATCCAAGTATCCATACGTATACAAGTGTAAGAAGCACTCTTTCACTCTAGAAGGCTTTAATTAAAGGGACTACTACAATTAAAATCTACAAATTGGTCAAGAAGGCGAGAGAAGGACAAGGAGGAGAATTAAATCGTAGAATCAAGATGGCCGCAGATACAGCAGCAACCCTAGCTGCGCTCGAACAGCACTTAGATCGCACTCCCAGTGACGTCGAGCTTATTACGCCGTCGATGCCCGAATTCGAGGGCATGCGCGCATGCTACGTGAAGCGGGACGACATCCCGCTTGCTATCGCCCGCCCACAGACGTGTTCTGATGTTCGGGTCCTGGTGCGGTATTGCGTCGAGAACAACGTGGACTTCGTTATTCGCACTGGGGGCCACGACTGCGCGGGGCGAAGCCAGGTCCGTGATGCTCTGGCTATCGACATGCGCGACATCAAGTACGTGCGGGTCAGCGGGGACCAAAAGACTGCTATTGTAGGAGGAGGCATAATCTTCAGGGACCTCGCTAGGATACTGGGCGAAAGAGGGTTGATTACGCCCGTTGGCACGGTGGCCAGTGTCGGGTACGTTGGCTGGGCTACACTCGGTGGCTATGGCCCGTTTTCAACGAGTCATGGCTTGGGAGTTGATCAGATCGTCAGGGCTAAAATTGTTAATGCGAAAGGCAAGTTTGTTGATGCGAGCGATGAGTTATTGAAGGGCATACGTGGAGGTGGCGGGATATTCGGCGTCATAGTCGAATTGACTATTAAGGTCTATCCATTAAAGGACATCCTTACCTCTCTTTTGGTCTTTGAATCGAGCGACTTGAAGACGGCTTGGACGTCCTATTTCGATGGCTACGAGAAGCTAGCTGCAGAGCAACCTATTCCGAGAGCCCTCCAGCTCCAGCTTTTCGGTATAGAGCTCCCAAACATGGGCAAGGTCTTCGCCATCGGCGCCACTTGGGCCGACACCGATCATGAGGAAGGAAAGAAGTGGATCAACAAAATCGCTTCTCTTGGGAATTGTCTGGTGAATAACCCCGAGTCGAAAAGCGTTGCTGCATACTGCGAATTCAACGAGAGGTTCATCACTTACGGTAGCTATGGTCGAGGATACACGCTAAATGTCAAGAAATACACCCCGAAAACGGCCGAAATCTTGGCCAAGTACACGGCTTCTCTCCCCGGTGGCGGTATTGCTATTTCGCTCCACATGCTCCGAGCGCCAGAACCGAACGAGAACTCGGTTTTCGGGCCTCGAGTCGAACATCATATGATCGAGCTCGTGACGCCGACGCCCGTGAAGGACCTTGAAGCCAAGGGGGCAGAGTGGGCGCACGAGCTGATGAGAGAGCTCAGAGAAAACGACGCAAATAATATCATGGAATCAGCCTACGTATCACTCTTGGACAATGACGATTCCGACTACAGGAAGATCTACGGAGAAGATTACGACACGCTGGTCGCGCTTAAGAAGAAGTATGATTCGGACAATGTGTTCAAGTACGCCGTTCCTCGACTCTTCACATGATAGCCGGGTTACTTGGCTGTAGTTTGTCGAAGGATGGAGCAGATCAAGAGCGTCTATGGATGCTATATCTAAAATGACTGAATAACTCGTTGCCGTATACTCTATATGGCCAAGGAGTATCTAAGCGAAATCAGCGTTAAATACTGCGTAGTAGGGCCTTCTCTACGTGTATCCTGCGTTAGTGCTTATGCCCCATCATGCTGCCTGTTTCATGGGCATCATGAGCCGACTTCCGCATGTAGGATTTTAGGGTACCAAGCAACTAGAACCTCCTCACCAACAATAATAAATTGAGGCGTCGAATACAAGATGGGTCTTCAAGAATTATCATATATGACCTGCCGAGTACTCCCAATTCTCGAGCAACATCTCATTCTCGATCTACACCTGGAGCTCTCTTTTCTCAGATTTTGCAACTGGAACTTTGCCTTTTTTTTTTTTTTTTTTTTTTTTTTTTTTTTTTTTTTTCCTTCGATACGTACCCAATGTATGTGGGTCAGGGCGGGAAGATCGACCTAATACATTGATGTAACCATTCCTAAAGTATCTGCACCACATGTGCATTCGCCTATTATCGTGTGGATCATCGAATAATAATGCAAGCCTGCTAACAAAATAGTATACTATAAGACGGGAAGGGTGTTAGGGACGGATAAGTCGGAATCAAGCTCAATGCCAAGCGAAATTAGAGCCGCGGTATCACACCAGTCAGCATCACAGCGCTTACCTAATTTATTGATTCAAGGTAATTTAAGTATATGTACTGCGAGTCTCTTCCCTCAACCTTTCTTTTTTCAATGAAAATCTCGTCAGACTTCATGGAACTCGGAAGGATTCAGTCTTGCTTCGACCAACCCCTCCCATATTTTTCTCGGGGAGAGTCGACATAGTAGACGGGGTTCAAATGGCGAGCACCCGGAGACTCTTCTGAAACTATCTTCATCAATGCGCCACATCTACCCCTCACAATACACAGGATACTAACAGTTATGAGTAAAGAAAAATGGTTGGTATGTATGGATGCAGTAATGTACTAACGTCAATATACAATATGGTACAATATTCATACAGAATCTATATCCGTTGTCTTCACAAAGAAAATTGCTGGCCCTGCAGCTGGCATGATGTTTAACGCCCAACCTGACGAATGGGTATGGTTTAAGGATTCTAGTCCTCTAATCCTTATCCTCGGGTTGATCAAGCTTCACTTCCACCCTGTTATCGAGGCTAAAAGGTCTGGAAATGCGATATTTCCCACCTAGCACTAAGTCTTTCGCAACCAGTTCTCTTGTACGACCCAAACTCTCAATGGCAGCAATGCGCTCCAAAGTATCTTGAAGGAACTGCCGAAATCCAGGTTCAGCGCAGATCTCCTTAAAAGCACGGTGCATTGGTACGGAGCTGGCGCGGACTTGAGCCGTACTGGTTATTGTAAACAGGTTCAACCTGTCCATCTCTCGGATGAAGTCTGCTCTCGTCATAATCTCTTGTGCTTTATGCATAGGGTACCACGGGAGGACATGTCCCCTCTCCGGGTCATAGGTCTGTTCCATGTCCTCTTCCTTATCAACTAGGGCCAAAGCGAGAACCATAGCCGCGCTTGCCCATTTCTGTTGATCCATGACGTCGTCGTCCATCTCTGATCCGAGAATCCAACATTGGTTCAGGAACCATGTCTTCTCGATCTCCTTGATGCGATCGCAGGTCGCAAGCATATTGCGCGACTTGGCTACCCGATTTAAGAACGAGAGTCGACCTCCAATTCTATCGTAGACCTCTTCAAGTATTGAATGATCTACTGCCTCGGAAAAGTAGCGTTGTCGGTATTTCTGCAACGCCGTTATGGCCTGCGCTTTCGGTAAGTCAGATACTGACATAACCTCCATCCTCGTAGCAAGCTGTTTTAGTCGTTCATACACCCAATAATCATCGGTGTTGAAAATCATGGTTACGAGGTTGGCAGCGGCCCATGACTCAGCACGCTGTTGGAGGAGTTCTAGTAAGTCCTTCCCATCCTCATCGTCTCGAATCAGATGAGTCTGGTTGATGATAAGGACCAAAGGTTTGTTCTTCTTTGCCCGATGTTGTAATGCTACTTTCTCCAGCTTATTCATTGCTCTTTCGATATCCAGCAGTGCGGTCGTATCTCTGGGACCACGCTCGCTGAAGTATCCACCGATGTAATCCTCGTGGAACTCATAGTCCAAGGCCTTGCCTAGTCGAATTCGAAAGATCTCGAGATCGGCATGAGCTTCGAACATGGCACAGCCCTCTCCATCGATTTTCCGCATAGCCTCTAACAGCATACTGCTCTTTCCGCAACCCTTTTCTCCCATGATCAAGTGATAGTGACCCTTATCGGTCCCGTTGATGATCGCGTCGATCTTAGCTTGTTCTTCCCGCATGATCCAATGCTGCGCATTTGGTGGTGCTGGGACGTCCTTTCCTACAGCTGCAAGGACTAATACGGGATCGCCTGGTTCGAATGCATTCTCTATCTTCTTCAACTGAAGGTACTTGTAGGACTTATGATAAGCATAGCCAGCGCACGCGAAGCCGATGCCGAGCACCACCACCGAGGCCAGAGTGGTGGCAGCGGCCTCGCCCATCTTCGAGAATAACGATTGCTTCCCATCCCCTACGCCGGAATATCCGTCTGAACCAATCTGATTCCGCAATGCCTTCGTTGTGGAGAATGATCGTGGTGGGGGCCAAACCACTCCAACGTATCTTGAGGTAGCATTGAGACGCCAATGATATGCCGATTGCCTCAAAGAGACAATCCGGCTACTGGGTCTCAGTAGTATCATATCTCCGATCAAACCATTAAGTAAAGTCTCACGTCCGATCTCTCCGAGAATTGTGATCTAAGACAGAGAGGACATACCTAGGTAGAGAAAAGGGCGGGAACGAATCGCGGAAATTGCGCGTTCCTTCGTGGCATTTGAGCCACATGGGCCACATTGGGTAAACGGGAGGCCGCTGTGGCGCAGCTTTGACCCAACGTGCCGGGTTAACCCCTTGTTGCTTCCACAGTACCTACGGCGTGGGGGTTGCGTTGCACGTGTGCGACCACTATACACCAACGATCTTCCCGTCCAAGTACCAAAGTACCTTACCTAAGCTATACTATATCAAAAAGCTTCTGCTTTGGAAAATAATTGTACAGCGCGACGATGACCTATGCACAGTATAATAAAATAACTTGAATACGAACAAAGGAATCTTTTTTTCTTACGGCGGACCACTAGTTACTCTACAACATTAAAAGTCAACCAGTAATTTTTCCAATTTAGGGCGTCGCTCGGCAACATAATTTCAAAGGTACATACACCACCTACACGACCCATTACAACCTTAGGAAGGTCGACGTTCTTTACACAATAAAGTAACAAGATTTCTTACGCCGTCTTCAACTAACACACACTCCCCCACAGACTCTTGGAATTTGATTCTTCTCTTCGTTATCACGACGATAATCCAAGTATTTATTCAACGTGTTAATACGCGTAAAAGCACATAACATCTTACGACCTGCGCGCTTGAGTATCGTCTCATTTTCGATTAGCGCCGTTCTCTCTACAATCAGGTATGTTTTCATCTCGTCTGTCCTTACCGCTTATTTCATTGTCGCGAACTTCGGCGTTGTTATTATCATTTTCATTCTACACAATTCTTTACTCATCCCCGCTGCCCGTCGCCACATTGACTGTGGTAAGCCTCCAACCCTAGAAATTCACACAATTTGATTGTTGTTTCGTACTTTCCCCATGCTAATCCATCAGATTGTCAATCTAGTAATCGTTTCTAGTTTTGTTTACTACAAAGAAAGTGTTTGAGCTGAGACCATAGTCACGGTTGCCTATCTCTAGCAATCATGGAAGACCAGGAGGGGGAGTATTACTCAGACTCTGTCTACGATGACAGCGCGTCTTTAGCATCAAGCCAATCTCTCCCAGAGGAGAATGGTGAAGGGCAGTCATCTGGCGATGCTAGCACGTCTAGAGACAGGTAAGTTAAACCCTTCACAGCTAACTTTCTTATAACAAGAAAAGGCACATTGGATATTAACACAAGCCTGTATAGTCCGCGTCCGCGTCCACTCCCTGATGCCCCAAGCCAGAACAATCAACCAAGGGGTTTCTCACAGAGTAGGACAAGGTCAAGAATTCCTCGCTATGTTGGTGGAGTCTCATCTATGAGACCAGTTACAAAAGCAGAACCAGACTATGTACCCAGGTCCTGCATTACAACAACCTCTGCGGCTTCTTCGTCCAGGAGTGTAAGGTTTCTATTACCAGAAGGTCATCAAGACAGCTTTGATGATGGTGTTGAAGAGAGTGCTAGTCTTGTGGCCAGAGGCCCCTATTCACAAGGTACGACTTCCAAAAGCCCCTATCCTTAAAGGCTCACAGTCAAGAATATCACCTCACGTATCTGACAAGTTAATGCTAACGTTTGTGACATTAGCGGATGTAACAATGAATAGCTTAGATGAAGTTGAAGTTGAAGTTGATCAAGAAGAGTATGACCTAGAAGACCTAGTAGCTCCGAGTAATGGCACGCCTAGAAGCTATGCTGTCGATTCTAGACCTGTTATCGACCAGCGTCACACCGCCGAGCAAAATTATATTGCAGGCCAGCATCACGCCGTTGACCGAGATCCCGTCGCCGATACTAGGCACGGAACTGATCACCCCGTTGATGCCAATTATCAGAACCACGGAGACGACCAGCAACAGCCCCAGCCGCTACCACGATCAATGCGTCTCGGCCAAATGCCCCCTTACCCGCCGCCTAACTTTCCTCCGCCCACACCACCTTTTCCGCCTCGGTATTCAAGCAAGCGGGGCCTTCCACGAACTCTTTCCCACGCACAACTCATTCCGCAGGAAACAAATAAAAAACACGTGTTTCCATCTAGCAAATCTGTTACATCCTTAGGAAGTGACTTAGGGTACTCTCCATCGAGCAATACTCAATCGCGCGAGACAACGCAAGCAGGACCATCAGAACTTACAGAATCATCCCCACGTTCTCTCACAGGAAGAGAGCCAGTATTTCCCTCATTTGGCAGCACGCCTACCGAATCATCAGGTTCATTTTCTCCTCTGCGATTTGGACCCCTAGAAACAGATCAGCCTATTCACACTTTGCAAGCAGGGCCCAGAGCACCTATTTACTCCCACCCAAACACGACACATCACTCTTTACGCGCCCTCAACGTCGACGAATCCGAAAGGCCGATCGTTCATACCACTCCTAGTGGCTCGCCTGTTTACATAAGTAGGTTTCCCATATTGAGTTTATTACGCGATACTAATCTCGTCGCACTCTAGGCGCCCCAATTAGACCTCCGACCGAGCGAAACATGCCTCGATTCAATCTTACCCCTATGCAGGGCTCTTCTAGTAAGCAATTTCCTTCTTATTGATACTATTCCCTCTATTCAGAGCGCGAGCTTACCACTTCTGCAGGCCCTTCTCCCAACCCCCAGGGATCCACGGAAGCCACCCGTGAGAACTCCCGAAGCATTGGTGAGCACAAACCCATACATAAACACGAAGAGAAAGTTAAGACTAACTGCTCCGGCACCAATAGGTACTCCTCAGGAAGTAATGGATGCCACCGCAGAACTCCAACGTCTCGCTGGAGAGATCCCTCACGCGTCTTCGAACGCTACTAGACCTGCCCCTATCCCCTTAGGACGTCGTCGTTCAAACGCGATGTCGGGCGCTATCAATGAGTCAGAGAGCAACGACTCTCTTGAGGTCCGCGACGGCTCTGCCAGTTACCGCATCCGTGCTCGCGCTTCGCGCCGAGCTGTCGACCGAATCCGCCCCTCTTCAGTCGTCGCCGCTAGCACGCCATCCCGGATTCTTACCAACGAATTCATCCGAGAGATGATTCAGACCGAGATGCAACAATTCCAACAGGATGTTGACGCCAACCGGATCACTCGATCCGGTGCCCTCTCTGCCCTATCGCAAGCCTCGCGACAGTCGGGGATGCGACTGTCGGAATTAAGAACTGAAGCAGGCATGCGCCTGTTCGTTCGTCACCAGGTAGCCGTGCACGCACCTACCATCTCGGCGTTCTAGAGCCGCGCCGAGGTGCAGGGGCGTATCAACGCTGCCGAAGAACGCGTCCTTGCGGACGTTCTAGAGGCCGTCGCCCATGGCGACCGTGTCGACCATCTCGGTGGTGGTCTCGAGGATCCATTCTACGATCCTCGTCGTGGCAATAGCCACGAAAGTGGCAGTGGCAGCGCCGCCGGTCCTAGTTACCAGACCGGATACGGACCCATGTCTCACCACACCAACGCCTACGCCCATCTATCGGGCCAGGCCCCCCTCCTTCCTCCCGTCGCCCCTTACACCCCTCTCACCCTCCACCCCTCTCTCCCTCCCACACTTCCTCCCGTCCTCCCTCCCGCCGGGCCGGTCGTCGCGCCCCCCGAGCCCCGCCAACAGTCGACCGAGACTAGCTCGGCCCCCCCTTCCTCCCAGCAGGGAGGCGGCCACCCCCCCACGGCCAACATGGTCGTGCAGCGGGCCCCGGGCCCATTCTTCTACGAGGCGGCCGACCCGGAGGAGATAATGCGCAAGAAGGAGGAGAAGCGCGAGAAGCGGCGCGAGCGCGAGCGCGACCGCGCGCAGAAGAAGGAGGAGAAGGCCAAGAAGAAGGCCGCCGAGGAGGCCCAGAGGGACCTCCACTGCTCCTCCCAGCAGTCGTCCTCTGGGTCGACTCAACAGCACGCTAGCGTGCTCAAGTCAATGACGAGCTTCCCCGGCTCGCTGCGTCGCGCCTTTAAGGCGCTCAAGGGAAGACCCCCTCTCTTCCCCCCGGGCCCTTCGCCCGCGGAGGAAGAGGAGGGGGAGGAAGATGAGGAGGACGAGGACGAGGAGCAGGAGGGCCGTGGCCGTGGCCGTGGTCGTCGTGGCGGTGCTCAGTAGACTAGCCCTTGGGGCTAGCGGGGTGGGGGAGGTCTTGTAACTGGTGAGAAAATTAAAAAAAAATCCTTTTGCAAATGTACACAGTGGAAAGTAGGTAGCTATAATTTTTTTCCGGCGCGGAGCCGGTGGCAGGGAGGGAAATTAAGGTACTGGAATCATGGTACATGCTGAGTTCCGCAAATCTTGATTGTGATATGGAGGCCTAGTAGATGTTGGATGGTCGCTTCGTAAGTGACTCATCTAATGTGGACGCCCCAGTGGAATGCTTCCCTTTCTTTAAGTTGTATATGACTCAAAGATATCGGTAAGTCTACTAGTCTTGGGCATGTAGTGCCAGCCACAAGGCTTTCGTAAATCCACCAATACTATACAGCATTGGTAGGTAAGTTCCCAAACTGGTAAAGTTCAAATGCTAGATGAGTACTATCATACACGTGTACCTAGGTAAGGCCCCTACGATATATGATGTTAGTTCGGTAGCCTTACGAAGCTGGAGTCGATTCATGTTCGTCCGCTTTATCTATCAAGTAGTACTCGGATATTATTCGTATCTGGAGCAATGACACTACTTCGGCTGCATTAGTCTTAGGGTTAGGACTATTAGTCATGTGCTATATGGCAACAAGGTAGTATATGGTTTTCCTACCACCCTTCCTCCATATTAGAGGAATTAGAACGTAATATGACGCAGTTATCCTCTTTAAAATGGGGGTTGATATAGACAACATTATGCTGACGTGCCTGTTGATTGTGCAACCACACCTTCCGGCTTTAAAGGGGTATATTCGAGGAACTGTGGCTGAGCAAATATCATTGCAACTCCGAGTCCGCCGCATTTATGAGTTATTTTGATATCCTTCCCCGATAGTCTGTTTCTATTCCTACCTAATTGAAACTACCTTGCCCTAATTGCCATCGTCTCGCTCGGCGTGTTGTGTAGTTCTGTCCCCCTTTCTACCATATGTATTCACTGCGGCCGGTGGCATGTCGAATTGCTCCTAGCTAAGGGTAATATTGCTCCGGTGTAGCCGCCTGGGTTATCATCCCCCAACCAAAACAAGCCACAGTCTATTGATCTACCACCCAGTTCACCTTCGTCATCATTATGGCTACAACAGAAAAATCTCCTCCTTATCAGAAGCATGATCTACCTCCTACACTCCGATATGAGGATTATAATATAGGCTGGATATGTGCGCTGACAGAAGAGGCCAAGGCTGCCATACACATGCTGGATCACCGTGACGAAGGCCGCTTCCCTTTCAAGAATGGCGATGACAATCATTATACAGCAGGTGAGATGGCTGGCCACAAGGTCGTCATAATCTGTCTACCCAAGAAAACAATTGCCACCGTCGCCGCAGCCGCTCTTATTTCCCAAATGCGCGGGAGCTTTCCAAATCTCCGGTACGGTCTAATGGTAGGCATTGGGGGTGGAGTTCCCGGACCAAACTTGAATCCCGACATCCGTCTCGGTGATGTCGTCGTCGCCTCGCCATCATATACATCCATTGGTCCAGTCGGCATTATAGGGTATGAACTTGGGGCCGAGACCGTCGACGGCTTCAAAACGAAGGACTGGCAAGCTCCAACCCACCAGCGTCTACGAAATGCTCTCGACTCGATCGAAAGGGACACGGGAGCAAAAGGTCCCCGGGACTTTTTAAAGTACCTCGACAATTTTAGAACACACAAAGACTGTGATCAATTCCGCCATCCGTGCGTAGACGACCGACTATTCGAAAGAGATGACGCGGATGTTGTACTCCCACGCAAAGCCCGACTTTCCCAAAACCCAGCCGTTCACTACGGACTTATCGCATCCGGAAATAAGCTTATAAAGAACGCAGGGCTCAGGGATAAGCTGAGGGACAAGTATAACGGTATAATGTGCTTTGAGATGGAGGCAGCTGGGTTGATGAACATCATGCCTGTTGCTGTCATACGAGGCATTTGCGACTATGCAGACTCCCGCAAGAACGACGCCTGGCACTATTATGCTGCCGCTACAGCCGCCGCCTATGCTAAGAGCCTTCTGAGCACTATTGGACCAGAGATACCTCCTGATAGAAACGGTTAGTTCTTTCACTCCTGCGATATATGGTATCGGGTACACGAAATTATATGTTGCATCCACTGTTGTTGGGGATCGAGTGAAGTCAATATTAGCCATGAGCGGTACGAGGAAATAGGTTAGTCAGAATAAGACCAGACCTCCGTTTCGATCATAGAGGCTGTTAATTTCCTCGCCAGCTACGCTCCATAGGAAATATCAATCAACACCTAATACAATATGTTCCATATTATAAGTTTGTCTTATCTCCACACAGGGGAAAATATCAATAACAATTGACGCTAATACGGTCAAATATCCTAGTTACCTCAACTGCAACGGCGGCAGAATACGAGGCCACGCGAAATAAGATGGGCGAGATAGAAACTGCTATTCATGTTCTAAGCGAGCAGATAAAAACACATACCTCCAAACTTCAAGAATTGGTGACTGCATTCAGCAAAACTCAAAATCCACAGAAAAGAAAGCGCCTCAGAGAGCGCAGCAATGCAGCCACAGCAACTCTGTTTGCTTTAGAAACGACATACAGAAACCTGCTGGTTAGTATCTCCATCTCATCTTCCACAGTTACTGACATGATTTAGGCCCTCCTCAGCAACCTCCAGGCTCGCGCTAAAGGCGTTTTAGCCAATGCCTTTGATATCGAAACGTGGAAATTCTCTGCTTACTCACGCCCTGACTCGACGCGAATCGTTACTTGGATATGGGGAATTAATCCAAGCAGTCGATTGATGAAACATGATGCCGCGTTTGCACGTCTAGGGGGTGTTTACTACCCCTTATCTATACATATCAATTACTTTTATCCATGGTTCTCGGAACACTTGCTACTGGCAACTCCAACTGATATGGACTCGCGGTGGCCGCCCACGAATGTAGCTCACAGCTCTGACACTAGAGTAGCAAGCTATCATGGGTTCGTACCGAATGCATCACCATGTGGCTATGAGTCTCTGTGGTTGCTCGCCTCCGTGACTTGGGCAATCGAGGCTTCCATTAAGCCAAAATCAACGGTATTCGCCCTCATTTCCGAAGTATTTGATAAGAACGGACAATATACAAATTTGCCGAATAATGCGTATACTAGCGGTAGCTATTCTACGCGTTTGAAGGCTGATATTAGCTTTTGGACCTCCTTCGCTTGCGAACGGGGGATGTATCGTGGAAGTGGTGCCGGTGCAATTTTCGACTTCAAGTCCGTTCTAGACGAAGACAGGCAGGACTTAAAGAGGCTTCTTACGTGGCTTATCGGTTATAATGGAGCTGGCTGGAACCAGACCGTTGCTCAAGTAGTGATAAGATCTAGTGTCGCCATACAGGTCGCGGAGAGACTGGTGGAAACGGGACTTAACATCTCTGTGGAAGAAGTCCCCAACGAAACTCCTGTCTTTACGGGGGCTCGAAAAGTTTATTTTCGTGCTGAAAGAGAATCTTTCCGGTCAATCAGTCCAGTAACGGATTTAATGTCGTTTGATGATTGATTAAGGATCGGCACAGTAGCCTTGAAGCCATGCAATAAGACAGTTAACTTCATCCTTCCATAGCATCGCTGATGACTCTATGTGTATACCTACCTACCTTCTATATTATAGTGCCAAAAGTCCACCATACGAGGTTGAATAATATGTCGAACTGGGTTGCTACTAAGACGTACATCCTGCGTGCGGTCGCTCGAGGTAGATGGAGCCTACTGTCACGTGGCGCACCACGTATGAGAGAATAGAACTTGTTGTTCCGCGAGGAGCTGGAAAATATCTGGCTAAGGCTAAGATATATATAATAGTTCTTTGTCCATGGTGAAACATGACACCTACTATTATGTAGCAAAGGGGATTATTTCTACCCAAAATTCCGCGTCATGCCAACTAAGATGTCCTGAGATCATACGCTTCGGGTTATCTCGCTCTATGACAGCGCGCGAAAGAAACAGAAACAGAAAGAGAAACGGGAGGAAGTCTGATGGACGTTCCAAAGCATATAAGGTATGGATAACAGGTACCGATAGTTTCTCTTTTTGCTAGGAGAGACGATGCCTTTTATTTTAGATGTGTTGAAAGTATCTAGGACTATTTTGACAGCCAGGGAATAAGTAATAGATAGGCTGAAAGCCTTCTTTCTTTTATAAAATTTATGGAGAGCGGTAGACGCTCGCGGGGTAGTGGCGTATGTCTCATACTCGGTCATCCCTTTGCCCCCTGCAAAAATAAGGTCGAACAGATATTTTACGGTATGCAAATGAATAAGAAAACTCTTTGATAGAAATTATGATGAGAATCAATCTAGGTACAATTTATAGGAGAATTAGATACAGACTGTGTGTTAAGAGAGGTCGGAAATGTGCATTCACTACAGCTCATTTAGAGGAACGTGGTGTGCTGTCGTTATCTCAGTGGGGGTTGGCGTAAGTCTGCGAGAGCCCCTGTAAATAGTGCTTAGACCTTCTCTAATTGGCTACCTCCGAGTCAATTATCGGAGATGTCCAATGATGTAACACCAACCTCTCTTAACCTCCTCTCCTTCACCTTCATCTCTCGCTCCTCTTCGACTCTAGCATCGCTAACTGCGTTGAAAGGAAGAAATGGATTATGGGAAAGGTGAACTACCTCCGTACAGCGCCGTAGCTACACCAGACTGGCGCAGGCGCTGGTCTGTACGGCGTTCTCGGAGTGTGAAGTTCATCGTCTTGGCATGTCTCGCATTCATTGTTTACGCACAATGGAGGCAAATAGAGCCCCATTCGATGCATGGCTCGGCATCTAAATTATCGATTGAGAAGCTGAACGAAGACTTACGGGTATGCTCTAAGTTGCGCTCTAAGCCACAGGACCCTATCGGTCTGGGCCGAGAACGCAATGCTCGCTACGTCGATGGGCACAAGCCCACTCTCATCAAGAATGCTACTGTTTGGGTCGGCGAGCCTGTTGACGGAACCAGTGCCGAGGACGCGCGCGCCGGAAAAGGCTTCTTGTGGATCAATGCCGACGTGCTTCTAGAGTATGGACTCATCAAAGATGTTAGGAAGGACATCGACGCTAGCTCGCTTTTGTCTGGTACGCTTATATGGGACGCGAAAGGCCGTCAACTAACCACCGGTATTATCGACATGCACAGTCACACTGGCGTGGACAGCCTACCGGGGTTGGTTGGGAACGACGACACCAACGAGATGGGATCGAACATAACCCCATATGTACGCTCAATTGACGGGTTAAACATCTTCGATCATCAGATCCAAGTTATCAAGAGCGGAGGTGTGACGACTAGCTTGGTGTTACCGGGTTCTAGTAACAACATCGGCGGCGAAGCTTTCGTCATTAAACACGCTGTTGGCAAGCCCGACGGGCGCAACGAAACCTCGATAGCTGACTTGTTAGCTGACCCGGATCGTAATTGGCGTTACATTAAGATGGCCTGTGGCGAAAATTCTAAGCGCACGTATGGCTTACCTGGGGAACATGGCCCTACTAGCCGACTGGGCGAGTCCTGGGAATTCAGACATGCCTTTGAACAGGCAGCCAAGTTACTACAGGCACAAGATGATTGGTGTAATCTCGCCGAGTCTGTTGGCGTCGAACAGATGAACAGCTATTTGCCCCAAGAGCTGCAATGGGAAACGTTGGTTGCTGTGCTACGGGGACAGGTCCACGTCAATACCCATTGCTACACGGTCCCCGATTTAGAGGCATTCGTCGACCACTCCAATGAATTCAAATTCCCAGTCCGGGCGTTCCACCATGCGCATCAAACATTCCTTGTTCCTGAGGTTCTCAAGCGAGCGTATGGTGACTCCCCGCCTGCTTCGGCCTTGTTCGCTGATAACATGTGGTACAAGGCTGAAGCCTATATCGGGTCAGAGTATGCCGGTAAAGTCCTGTACGAGAATAGGTTGACTCCAATCTATGTTAGCGACAACCCGGTCCTGAATGCCCAGCACGTAGTCTTCGAGGCCGCGAAGGCATTTGGATATGGCTTACCTTACCATGCCGCCTTGGCTGCTGTTACGACAGCCCCAGCTGAGCGATTGGGACTTGGAGAACGCTTAGGTAAGGTCAAGTCTGGTTTCGATGCTGATATTGTCGTGTGGGACAGCGATCCGTTGAGCGTTGGAGCTGCACCAGTCCAGGTCTGGATTGATGGTACTGCACAATTTGATGATCCCGTCGAGCTGAAGAAGCCATTCACTTCCCCCAGCCCTCTTCCAGAGGTCCCTGATGTGGCCGACGATGTCGTCATTATTAGTGACGTGGTATTTACGGGCGTGTCAAACTCCTTTTTATCACCCGATTTCCGACCGGGATCGCACGGCCGGAACTCGACTGTCGCAATTTCACATGGTAGAATCACTTGTGTGGGAGTTTGTGAGGAGGAGCTGAAAATCGCTTCTAAATCTGGTTCCAAGATCATTTCTCTCCAGAACGGTTACCTGATAAGGCCGTTCACCGTTTTCGGTTCCCTTCTCGGTCTTAACGCTATTGACGCTGAGTCGGATACAGAAAACGGCGGCAGCCCAGATATCTTTAGCCGAGGAATCGACGGCCTTGCTTTCGATACTAAGAAACTTCACTACGCGGTAAAATACGGAGTTACGCGAGCAATTTCAGCGCCCAAGTACTCGGGCCAAGGTACACATCAGGGAACTAGCGTCGGATTCCGCACGGCGGCGAAACACGCTCTCGAGGATGGCGCTGTATTCGCTGACGACGTTGCGGTTCATTACACGTTGGATCTTAGCGCCAAGCGAGGCAGCACTTCGATCTCGAACGCAGTCAACTCACTACGCCATAAGCTACTCGAGGCCGTTGCCGCCGATCCTAATGCCAATACTACAGCTGCGGACCCTTACAGCGAAGCGGCGTTCTTAGCCAAAGTGGTCGACGGCTCACTACCTCTTGTCGTCACGGTCCATAGCGCAGACGCCATCGCCGCGCTCCTGAAAGTTAAGAAGACTGTCGAGAAAGCCCTTACTTCCTCAAGAGGTAGCGGAGGCATTTCTCTAGTCATCATCGGCGGTGCCGAGTCCTTCCTGGTGGCGGAGGAGTTGGCCGCGGCTAATGTCGGCGTTGTACTCAGTCCACTTCTCTCGTACCGTAACGGCTGGGATCAACGGCGAGCGCTGACCGGGGCGCCTCTTACGAACGGAACCGCGATCGACAAGCTCATTGCGGCCGGGGTCCGCGTGGCCATTGGCATTGAGGAGGACTGGCTTGTGCGTGATGTTGGGCTGTTGGCGGGGATTGCGTATAAGAACAGTCAGGGCAAACTTAGTGAGAAGGACGCGTTGGATCTAGTTTCGGATAATGTGTATGAGATACTGGGTCTGGATGGAGGTGATGATGAGAAGGAATTTGTTATATTCGAGGGAAGCCCTTTGGAAATTGGAGCCAGAGTTAGGGCTGTTGGAAGTGGCGTTGGTGAGGAAGTTATGGTGTTTGTGTAATGTTGGACACTCCTGTATCTCTGTATAACTTGTGTTACGTTACGATATATGCACCTCAGGTATGACAAAAAGCTAACCCTTTTGCTCTTTCCATCTACACGTATGTCCCCTGCGATATTTATTACCAGTCAGGTACCTAAGTAGCTCCGTGGAAGCAACATATTTACTTTTATCTATCGTTTTTAAAATCGGATGAAGGCATAGGTAGGTATCTTAGGGGTTATTTCAAATATTTGGAAAGCTATGTAAATCATCAATCGTATTGTCTGCATGTGGACTGCAATAAGGCAATAAGAGCGACCCCAAGATACATGTAATACATGTATTACATGAAGTACTTGAATGTAGTGCAACGGGATTCAATGTTTCGAGGTACATGTATGTTTGCAAGAATATGGGGAGGTTTCTGGCTGAATCGAGACTAGCGTCAGAACTTATGGCACTTAATATGTAATCAGAAGGCTTACAAAACTTAAATTAAAATACGCGGTTGCCTAAAATACTTGCAAATTCATACGTATTTTGTGATGTGCGGGAAGTCGCCAGTTGTATTTGTGAATATTGGTTAAGCGCGGTTGAGTGTGTTTGTGAATTTTTAGGCATCTGCAGCACTACATGTATAGTATGTAGGGGAAAGAGGTACTCAAAACCCCGCGCTGCAAGTGAATGCACGGGCCATCACAGCGCTAAGCCCAATCCCCACCTTGCCTATCTCTTTATCGCTGGGGGATTCGTCGCATGTAATTCCGTCTAGAGCCAAGGGCTCATTCGCGTCTTTTCTCAAATCACACTTTTTCTTTTGCCAACCGTGACGCGACGGAATGCACATATCGTCGATTTCACGCGCTTCAATTTATTAACATCGCCTACGTCACATATTGAACGTATTGAAGACAATTGGGACGGAAATATCCGCGCCTTTATTCTTTGACATCTTTGACCTTTGCGCCAAACATTGGCCAATGGATATCTGTTGCCTCTAGATTAACTTTCGCGCATCTCGTTGGCGCTGTTCACATTGAAGCACGTCCATCGTGCACTCTTTCCCCCCATTGTCCATCTATTACCTGACCGTCGTTGCCCCATCCTCTAGAAAATACACGTCACCGGTGCACCAACCATATCCACAACTCCAACTCTCTTTTTTCGGGTCTCTTTGACCACCTACGTAAGCTTTGAGGTAGAAATAATGTGTCAACCATGGGAAATCAACTAAGCACCGAAGTGAAGGCTGAGTCGGATGGTGTTGAAGGAGACCTTGAATCGTCGCCCCCACAATCTTCATATCCTCGGTTGCATGCAAAACAATCCCTCCCTTCGTCACCTAATCAACCCAACATTGTCTTTTCGAGTCAGATCACGTCGACAGTCCGCCCTCGCTCTCCCTCTCCTATCACACCATTCGTCTCACGATTCGAACGACCCGTCGACCCTATTCCGAATGAGACGTACCTCCGGATCCATCGAGATATGGTTAGGTCAGCATCTAACGGCGAAATAATTCACTCATCCCCGTTGACACCAACGTTTATGCCGTCGTCGTCGCCACCGCGGTACTTCAAGCAGGAGATTCCCGAGTCGCCCGACTACAACTACCAGATGTCAACACCGACTCGAAGATCGGGCAGGGCTAAGAAGCGCCGGTCTAGGAATCGATCTAGCTTGAATTCGCGTGCCCACGCGGGCAATATCGATGTCTCACACAAGAATGATGTTGGCATGAATGGGGCCATTTCTGTGGATGAGGGTTTGTCCAGAAGAGAATACCAGAGTCGTCAAGAGGGAGAGGATAGTCGCCAAAAGGTGGAATCACTGCTAGCATCTCCTGACATGGGAAATACCCAAATTGCTATCCACTCTGTCGAAGCTGACGGAGCTCAAGAAAATTCCCTCCCATCATGGCGTCCTACCAATGGTATCCCCGCGGAGTCAACACCATCTAATGCTCTATCATCGAAGAAGCGCAAGACCGGGGATTCAGGAAGCCGTAGTAGAAAGAGGAAGAGGCAGAAGAATATCCGTAACGGAAATAACGCGGCGGAGAACACCACTTCCTTCAGCGGCCTTGCTGAAAGCCTGTATGCTGACCGCAAGAACGCCGGACCATTTACGAGTAGCGTGAATGGTTCCATGGACAACAATGCTGAGAACGAGTCACCGGCCGATTCCGACGAGGAGTCGACATCCCATGATTCTTCCTCCTCTAGCTCAAATACGAATAGCAGTGATGCAGATTCAGAGCAAGTTTCCAATGCTGGCGCAGCTTCTGATGATGAGATGGAAGTAGATCCATCTGAAAGCGATCAGTCAAATCAAGTCCAGTCGGATAATGAAGACCAGATGGACTTGGACGGAGATGAGCAGAGTGAAGAGCCAAAGCATAGCGAAGAAAGTAGTGATGAACAGAATGACGATGTTGGCGGTGGTAATTCCGCATTAGTCGATGACGATGCCACCAATGGTGAATATCGCCAAGATAAGGGCGAGGAATTAGAGGACGATCCAGAGGATGATCATAATAAGATTGCTAGTTCTCGACCCAAACAAGGCTCGGCACGAAAGCGTTTTGTCAAACCAACGTTCTTTGATCGCCTCTCAGAGGCAAGTGCCAACGGCACGAAGGAGCATGCATCCTCTTCTCCTGTTGCGGGTCCGTCAAAAGCAGCCGCAAAGAAGCAGGCTAAGATTTCAACCATGCTCAAAGATCAGGCCGACGACAGTCCAGAACCGCAAGCATCTTCGTCGAAGCGACGCTCCGGCTCCAGGGCGAAGAATCCACACCCACATCAATTGGTCACAGGCCAATTTAGTGAGTTCGAACTTCGCAACATAACCCAAGCAGTCGAACGTTGGAGAGACGATCATCATCTCACCCAAGCTCAAGTGAACGACCTTATTCAAGGTAACCCCAAAGAAGTCAAATCGCATGAGTTTTGGTCTCGTATCGTGGCAACGTGCCCTAATCGCGGTCGCCAAAAGGTGATAAACCAATGCCGTCGCAAATTCCACAACTTTGTGGCCCGAGGAACCTGGACACCAGAGCAGCAGGAAGAATTGAAGAAGATGTATGAGTTGCATGGTAACAGTTTCGCCGTCATTGGGAAATTAATCAACCGCCACCCAGAAGATGTGCGAGATCGAGTACGCAACTATGTTGTGTGCGGTGATAACCGTCGCGTCCAACCGTGGACTTTCGAGGAAGAAGACAAACTCAGGTCCATCATAACCGAGGCTTTCGAGGCCATTCGAGCACAACGCCAGAAAACGGGAGATGAGTCACAGGAGCCAGAGGAAGACTTGATCGACTGGCAAATGGTCAGCGAGCGGATGGATCGAACCCGTAGTCGTCTTCAATGTATTCAGAAATGGAAGCTCATGAACCGAAAACAAGCCAATCGTGGCAGCATAGACGGTGGCGAAGTCCTTCCGGTTGATCAGATCATCCAGAATGCCCGCGATGAGGCGACGGCCATGTCTAGTCGTGACCGATACAACGTCGTCAAGGCTGTTCGAGCTTGTAATGTCAACGCGGAGAGCCGAATTCCTTGGGCCAAGGTGAGGTCCAGACAGTTGCGCGATCAGTGGTCGCGTCCTACTCTTATGGTGGTTTGGTATCGATTGAAGCGTTCGATTCCCGATTGGAACATCATGTCTGTTCCTGAGATTATTCAACGGTTAAGTAAGAAGTACCATGAAACTCAGGAGTTAGGCTTTCCAGGTGATGATGATTACGACCTGAAGGCCGAGTATGCCGAGATCGAGCGCAAAATCAATAGAATCTTGAAGCTCACCCGCCGTCCTCCGAAGACTCCGGACACCGTCGTTAAGACCGACGATGAGGAGGAAGAGGAAAGCACGGAAGCCAAGGGTGAGGAAGAAGAGGATGAAAGCGATGAAGACGGTGAAGACGATGTTGAGAGCATTGAAGATGAAGACGAAGAGAGCAACAAGGGTAATGAGAGCGACGGAAATGATGAAAGCGGTGAAGAGAATGAAAAAGAAAATAAAGCTGCCCTGGAGGAAAATAACAAACAGCACGAAGAGGAAAATGACAACGACGACGGCTCTTCTAGTGACCAATCCGACGATGAGGACGACCCGATAGAAGATGGAACAGATGATAAGTCTCGTAATAGTGTTGACCTCAGTAACAACGCGGATGACAACGCGGATGACAACGCGGATGACGGAAACATACGCCCCAAGTCCTCAGATGATGCCGCTTCTATCTCCGACTTCAAGCCGAAAAAGACCCCCAAAAGTGCGAAACGATATAAGTCATCTACCAGATCCACCAAATCCCGGAATATGACTCCAAGCAAGCAGAGATCAACTCGCAAGGTCATTGATGAATCTAGCGAAGAGGAAGCTTCAGAAGTTGAGGAGGATCCGAGCAGTGATACAAACGCAAGCGAAGTAGAGAGCATCCCAGCACGCTTGTAGCGATTGCTCCGGATGTTTAGCTTGCATTGCTTTCATCAGTCGATTCATTGAGTCATGAACCGATGCAAATTCAGATTATTTGTGGTGTTCCTGCTTTGCAGGGCCCCTTACATCTTATGGTCACAGCTTGGTCCGGTAACAACTCTTGCCCGGATCGATTTTGCTTGTTATTGACATCAAAGGAAACTCCAACCCCCCACACATTCTCTGTCTATATTTTAGGGCCCTCATAACCCCTCGTCCTAAACCGAGGGCTTCCTGGCCTAATAATTAAGTCCACACTCGATACTCTCAAGCCCCTTGTTATACAAAACCTTCACATTTTACGACGCAACTACCATGCTTGCCAGGCCCAGGTAGTTTTCATCACATTTGGCACAACGCCTATTACATCGAACGAGGTCACCAAATTCGAATTCTTTGGCAAAGGAAGAGACGAACTAAGGAGCAGATGAGCACAAAATGATGGATGGATGGCTACGATACCCCCTTTGCTGTTTTTCTGGTGTATATTGATAGCTTACAGTAGCCCGGCACATAGTAAGATGCTCTAGGGCAATCCAGCAAGATGAAGGATTGCACTTTTCGCTTCTTATACGTAGCAGATCCCCATGAACACTCTCGGGTTACCGAGGGAATACATTGATTCCCGAGCAATTCGTCACTGCGCAGTTCTTCTCCTACTACATGTGATTCATGCTTGCATAGTGACCTCTTGGTTCTTATTTCATGATAAGGTATTAGAATAATTTGCTCAGTTGCTAGAAACGGACGACTTTTATTCTACTTGATGTTTCAATTAAGATGATCTCGATCTTCGTAGCCATAGGTTCTAGGTCATATTAACCCAAGGTACACTCGGGCATTTTAGGAGAGCTTTCTCGTAGACCATTGGGGCAGGCTGGCGACCGACCCGAATGGAGGATATCTCTCCATGACAGGGCGCGACAAGATGAGTAATCATTCCAATTTCTAACGAAGTAATCCTATCGCATATGGTGAGCGATTGACCTTAATCGTTTGGTACATCATAAAATCTATTATGCTGGCGTCAGGGCTGGTAGGTACTTGTCTCCAATTCAGGGTCACGCAACTAAACGTCAACCGAGAGGGCGTTAGTAATGCCACCAGCCGTAGACATCGTTCCTCAAATAAGGTAGTCCACGGGTTAATATGGTCCATAAATGCCTTGATCTTTTCTGTGTACTAACTTTGAAGCCTTGTCTTTTTTCGTCTTTAGGAACGCGGGAAATACAATTGACATTCAGAGCACACCCTGCCGAAAGATCATGCCTGTCGAAAAGCACAACGCCACCACGTCTAATTGAACACGAAGTGCCACCACGACCTTCCGATGACCTATTCAAACTACTTAAATATATATAAACGAAATGGCTCGGAAGAACCACAACTTTCATCTCGCCGAGCGCCCTCAAGGCCTCATTGTGCCAGGGCGCACTTTCAACTTCGTAGAAACCGACGCGCCCACCGCAGACGATCTGAAAGATGGCCAGGTCCTCGTTGAGACTATATGGCTGTCCCTGGACCAATCCATGCGCTGCTGGTTGTATAGTTACCTAGTGATTTTCGTGTATCGCAGACAGGGCCTCTTACGCCAAGCCGACCGCCATCGGCGAGAAAATGAACGGAGCGGCGATCGCCAGGGTCCTCGCGAGCAAGAGCTCCAAGGCCAAGGGGAGCGACCTGGTAATCTCTATTAGCGGCTGGACCGAGCTCGCTATCGTGAACGAAGTAGCTCCCGTGCCGGAAGGCGTCTTCGAACCGATCGATCTTCCCGAGGGCACCATTACTAGGGATGCGCTGGGCGCTGCAGTTCAGTCCTGCCGATACACTAGATTTCCTACAGAACGAGGCAAATAAACTAACAATTGCATTGGTAGGCATAACTGGCATGTCGGCCTATTCAGCATGAAGCACATTGGCCAACCCAAAGCCGGTGAGACGGTTGTTGTCTCGGCGGCCGCGAGCGCTACAGGGTCTGTGGCTGGCCAGATCGCGAAGATAAGGGGCGCTCGCGTAGTCGGCATCATGGGCTCGGACGAGAAATGCGAGGTGCTGACTAAGAAGCTCGGCTTCGGTGTCGCGCTCAACTACAAGTCAGCGAACTTTGACGAGGAATTAGCTAGGGCTACGCCTGATAATATCAATGTCTACTTTGATAATATGGGCGGTACGAGTAAGGAGTTGTTTGGTTTCGAGACTCATCACTCCCCTTCATCTTTACTCTAGGTTACTTCCAAGACAGCTTCCAATCACCTAAAGGAACGAAAGGTAACTGCTAACTTTTAGCGCAGTCCTCGAGAAAGCGATCGACCGTGCCACCCTCCACCCACGCTTCGTACTGTGTGGCTGCATCAGCGAGTACAATAAGCTGGACCAGCCCAACCTGGGCGGCATCCGCAGTATGTTTGATGTTATCGCGAAGCGCATTCGCATGGAAGGCTTCATCCTATGGGACTACACGCCTGAGTTTCCGAAGGCAAAACAACAGCTAGGACAGTGGATTGCTAAGGACAAGCTCAAGAGCTTGGAGACTGTTGTGAAGGGCGAATTTCCTTAATCGTGTAGGTAGCTACAAGGATTTAAACGCCAACCACGTATATTTACTTGGCTATTGCCAATGAATGGTAAAAAAGCGCTAAACATCGTATGAACCTTCTTCCTGATCATAATTTATCATGACATGACTATTCGCCTTTTCTCGTCAAGTCACCACGCACCCAGCCTCCCACCACTCCGTCAAGGCTCGTTCGCCTGCCCACGCTATCGTAGAATAGGGGTAAACCGCACCCATCTGTTTGACCTACCGCTCTCAAAGACAACTAACTAAAGTCTGAATGGGCTTTTGCCAATTATGGCCTAGCCCTCCCACTAGAGACAGTAACTTCCGCAGTCCACTATCAGCTAAGTATAGCTCACACCATTCCGGCTAAATGCCTTCATGCTCCTTCGGGCATATCGGCAGCACGTCCCGACACGGCGATATACCAAGCTCACGAGTGCACACATTCTCACATGTATTGTAGACATAACCCGAGCGGTGGGTTAACCGCGTCCAGTTATAACAAACCCTAAAATGATCCCGATATTGGCCAGTATGGGGAAGCTCGATCTGCGATAGCAAACTATTATTAGAAAGCCATTGCGTACCAGCAGATATCTTGGTATCATATAAGCTTTGTATAGAGACCTTGTCGAGGAGAAATACATGTCGTCACGATCGTTATTCTTTCATAGGTATGCTAGTAACTGGACCTCGAGTTGTGCAGCATTATGAAACTTCGAAGCTCCCTAGCCGTAGCGGCGGCAGCATCGACCGCGCTCTTCGAGGCGGTACAGGCACACTGCTACATCTATGTATGTATGAAATTGAAGTAATACGCCAAGACTCATCCCTATCAATTCACATATCAGCTCTTCCATCAACTATACTGACCCTTATTGTCCAACAACCTAGTCCGTCTACATCAACGGCGTTGACAGCGGTACCTTCGAGGGTATCCGCACGCCCGCATACAATGGACCGCCACCATACGGTTACGCCAATAGCCCCGTCAAAGACCTCGACAGCATCGACATGAGGTGCAATGTACTCGGCGACCACCAAGTACCCCACACAATCCAGGTACAGCCTGGAGACAACGTAACGAGTAAGTAGAGTCTACCTGATTGAAAGTAACCATCTTGGAGAGACGGGATGAAGTCATTACCTAACATGAGACTCATAGTGGAATGGCACCACGACGCGCGCACCGCGACCGACGACATCATCGCGTCCTCGCACCACGGCCCTGCGATGGTGTATCTCAGCCCAGACCCGCCGACCGAGAACTCATTCGTTAAGATTTGGGAAGAGGGCAAGTTCGCAGAAGGCGAGGGTCCGCAGGCCCCAGGTAAGTGGGCCACGACAGCGGATATTGCTGCCAACGGGGGCAGGATGAACGTTAGAATCCCTAAGGGACTGAAGGCCGGCTTGTGAGTGATATTACAAAATACCTACTGGGGCTATATGGGGATGAAGGGTCTGTGCTAATCTTATCCTATGGCAGCTACCTTATCCGTGCTGAGATGGTCGGACTCCATGAGGCCGATGTCAGTTACCAGAAGAACCCGATCCGCGGCGCACAGTTCTACCCGAATTGTATCCAGATTGAGGTCCTAGGCGATGGAGATATCGAGCTGCCGGAGGGCGTGAGCTTCCCAGGAGCATATAAATGGGACGACCCGGGTGTAGTTTATGATGTACGTCCATTCTATACGCCCTTTTCCTAATTTTGGTTAATTATAATTCTTCAGGTTTACTGCTCAACCAAGACAACGACCACTGCGCCCTGTACTACAACGTATCAAATCCCCGGTCCGACTGTGTGGTCGGGTGCCTGGCCCGACACACCCTCCGTTGAGCTGGGCGCCATGACTGGCGTCACCAAGGCTACGAGTTGGGACACATGGATAATGAAGTCTATCGTCACATCGGCGTCGGCTGGGCATACTCTGGGAACGTCGACCTATCAGGCTCAATGGTCGACTACGTACCATGCGCCCACCCCAACTGCCTAAATAATGTGGTTATTTGATGTATTGAAATCGAAGAATCAACTCTAAATCTAGTAAGCTGGTACAAGCTCCTACGAGGTATCAGAAACGGAGAATTAGCCGAGCCGACAATGGGATACACGGGGCCAGTTTGAGGTGTTGACAACGAACTTCACATTCATACTTAACATCTTCATATGTGCAGATAACATTCATCGAATCTTTTATTGAGTAGTGACGCTTAGGTACCTAATTAAAGATACTACATTTGAATCTCAGTGACTTGGGTTGTCCGCAAGTAGGTGCAAGAGCATATGTGGGGCTGGTAGGGTGTCTAATGAAAAGGGGTAGCTTGTACTGATCGTTATTCGAAAAAAAAAGTGTGTGTTGTGCTAATCGTTACCTACTGAAATGATGTAGGATGCCAGGTTAGAAGTAGCTTGAGTCGACCAACATGTCCCTCCAATCCATTTACGAGCCATTTCCTAGGGACAATGTCATATTCGAAAACCAACTAACTTATAATATTGGCCCGAGAGACCTTTGCCATGATCGGGGAAACTCAGATGTAAAACATACAAGTCTCCAGATTCTTATGGATATCCGTGGTATCTGGGTAACAACGAGCTCGATCGCATACCAGATCTGCATAGTAGGCCGGAGTACAAACGGAAACGGCCCTGGTGGCGCGACCGTAAATGTAGGATAGCCGGTGAGTTAAATCTTCTAGGTTATTGGCGGCAGCTCGAGGCTTCATTTCCCGGAAGATCTCGTCATGGACCACGAAGTAATGTATTGGTCGTGCCGTCCCTTGAATGGCATAGTGCGCCTGAAGGAAGAAATCCCAGTTCCTGGCCTCTGTAACCCCACGGTCTACCACTGTACCTGGTTGAGGGTTAAGATTCTCCTTTTTGTCATCCTTTTTGTCATCCTTTTTGTCATCCTGTGTAGGGTCCTTAGTGAGATAGAAACGCGTATGGTGGCGTTTCACAACAATGATCACGCTAATTCTTGGTAGACCTTTTTTCTGTTGGCTGGCAGGATATAGCTCCCGGCATGCTTTGCGTAAAAGAGGCAGCTCCTCCTCAAGGACTTTCTTGAATTGTCCCTCTGAAACACCATCGCGATAGACCAGGATGTTGTTCGGATAGCTTCTACGTCTTTCATTCCACACCTTCAGACGCGAGCTAAGCATTTTATCGAGTTCCGTAACCATCTCCTTGCCCTTTTTTACTTGTCGTCTTATTACAGCTGGCCATTGTCCAAGAGAAGCGTCAACACTTGCCACCATTCCAGCAATACTAGGAGCCTCTGTACTGGATCCCGTAGCTGGATGCGTTACGTCGATGCCCACTATCATAGTCTCATCGAAGTTGAGTGAAGTCTCCTTGAGATTGACAAACTGATTGTTTCCGCCCATTTTTAGGTTAAATTTCATAGTTATGTTGGCTAAGTATTGGGCAGTAGGCTCATGTTTTCCATCCATGCAAATTGTTGCAATCCCATACTTTATATCGCCAAGTTTCTTGATATAATTGTACTGGTCAGATGGAATTTTTAGTGGAAGAATGAAGACAACCAAGAAGATATTCTTCTTAGCGGCATCTTTAAAGATATCTTCTGAGATACCTTCTATATCCTTTGGCACCACCACATCGAAGATCTCTTTCTTCAGAATTTTAGGAGGATGGTGTGCGACTCCGTTGTTGACGAGTTCATTTTTGAACTCCGTTTTGAACTTTTTAATACGATCAGATGTTAATTCGTTCGTGCCTGTCGTATTAATGACAACAAAGGCCCAGTCCTTCTTACTGCCACTTTTACTAAACCTCACGGACCGGAGGTCCCATCCTCCATTGGACACCGAGAGCTCCCGTCCACTATAATAAATGACCTTTGGTGTTGCCAAGGTGCGGCCAGGAACCGCTATTAAGCCTGGGGACGTCGAAAAGCTCACCCCGAATTGGTGCTAGATTACCCATAAGCAAGACATTCCCAAGGTATCATACACGGGGATCTTACCAAGCTTGTATTATTGCTCGATAGTCCAACTGACCTGAAACCATCTTCTTCGATGTCTCTGGCATTTATGGCTGGTAATCGACCTTTAACGGAAAATTGGATCATTGTGTCAACTTGGTCACCATCCAATTTGGTCCTTGCTACTTGGTTGGGTAGTACGACACAAGTTTCAAGCGGGAGGTAGGTTGGATTCTCTAAGGTTCCAACGTTGACTACTGGTGCATTTGGTTCATTGAGGGTTTTTTTGTGTTCTGTTTATGTTTAGAGTGACCAGTATAGTGACAGTATCATAGACAGGGACTAACCTTGAAGGAAATAATCGTAGACACTAATGTATCTTTTTTCACCTTCCTTAGACCACCAGAACTTGACTTCTTTAGAGTTGGCTCCTAAATGAGGAACCTCTGGCTGGCGACCTCGACCTAGATTTTTGCCATCCTCGTCTGTAGCTAAACCAAAGATCGTCTTGACTCTAGAGACACATTTGCCTTCATTATTCTCTGGTTTCAGGTGAGTGAGACGAACTCTCAGCCGCTTGAGGAACATTTGTAGATTTTGTAAGTTTTTGCCTTTTCTCGTATAATAGGCATTCGCCAGGATGAAAAGTGAAGCCTCTTTGTAGAATACGGCATGGGTAATGTTGACATTGACTAGTAGGCGGGAGGTAGCCAATCTAATACTGGCGTAGAAACCTCTCATCGCTTTCAACCCTCCTCTAAGATCACATGAAGAGGCACGGTTTCTGTCAAAAACCTTCCTTGTCCCAACGGCGACCGAATTCGAATTAGTTTTCGAGTAGTAGTTGATCAAGATATTGAGTGCTTGCACCATTTCATCTTTGTAAGAGTAGACTGCTGAGGGATTTTTGGAGACAAGATACTTCTTGAGATCTTCTACGGGAAGGGGGCTTATGCGTGAAAGGTTAATAGTATAGATCTTGGCATGTTTGCGTGGCACATCTTCATCTTCCGCACGATAAGTAATGGTTACGGGACCTATAGTTGGAAGGTTTTGAATGGATAATATCGTTGATCTAAAGTCTGTGACAATGTCTTGTCGAAAGTCATCGAAGTGCGAATTGTCGAGGTATAGCTTAATGACTTGCGCTGCTTTTTTCCCTTGTGCTTCTGGATCGACTGAAATTGCATATCGATACAACACAATATCGCTTTTTAGGCAAATTTCGGTATAGTTTGCCCAGAGTAAGACATTGTCGCCCTTAAATCCGTATGCTGGGCGTTTAGGAAAATCCAAACTTGGGCCGTGGCTACCATTGGGGTCGATGATAGAGTCCTCATTGCCTCGAAGACTCTCTGCATACTCCGGAACTCTGCCATTGGAGGGTCTGTTACCATTAGAATTAGTCTGAAAGTGCATCGCAGCATTGGGCTATAGAGCTTCAAGCTCACCGATAGATTTCCTGGTTAGACATGGTTTCGATATCACCGTTGTGAAATAAAACCCGTTTCGAGGTATTCACTTGAAGAGATGGAAATGCCCTTGAGATCGACTTTTACTTCAGTGTCAAAGAGGGGAGAATGATACTTGTGAGACGTTGAAATTTAAAGTCAATGCCAGATAGTGGCGATGTAGAATATCTTGACGAAGAGAGGGGGGATAACAGTGGTATTGGGTGGATGATAAATCCTATCTCTAGATGTCCAAGAGAAAAAGATGGAAGTGAGAACCCTTACCTAAGTAAGTTCATAAATAAATATATAATGGGACAGAGACAGCCTAAATAGTCATTCCAGTTGACCTATCTGTTGTCATAACAGTTGTGGTTTGTCGCAGGCACAAATTAAAGTAGACTTTGATGGAGTACAACTTGTCATTTAGATCAGTATTGCCTGCGCAAACTGCTCATGGATACATGTAGTCAATGCTATGAAACGACCAAGCAACCTACAAATAGAGTCATATACTAAATTTAGTGTTGATAATCTGGTAGCATCGAATTTCACAAAGGTCTGTGAAGAAGCAGGCTATCAAAGGAATATCACTAGAGAGATGATATATCATATAGGTACAAGGGGCTACCTACCTGCAATCAATAAATCAACATGGGATATGATACATTCTAAACACTGTATCTGGACTATTACTTCCCAAAATCAAATGGATGATGGCCCTTGCTCTTTTGTCTAAAGTCTCCTGCAGGACGCCGTGACTGTGAGACACAAGATCCTAAGACAAATTCAGAAAGAGTTGATGTTTGCATAGTTGCCACTACCCCTACTGATGTATGTGTTCTCTAAAGGTTGTTGGCCCCATCTAGGCAGATAAAGAATTAACCACACCGGCATGAATGTCTTCAGTCTCATGCATTGTGGTCACAGTAACTTAACCTAAACCACATTAATCAAGGTAATCCCCCAATTTCAGACATTACTAAGCTTGAGTGAGATATTGTTGGTAAGAAAATTGGTCGTTCGATACCCATGGGCAGAGGTGGTAGTGGATTTGTCTATTGCATCGGTACGGAAGTGGATAGCTACCTAGGTGCCAATCCTTTACAAGGACCTAGAGGTACTCTTACAGAACACATCACTAGCATGAGACTATACCTAGGAATATTGCATAGGCATAAACAACAGGTAGGTACCCTCGTGCGAGAAGATTAGACGATATCGATCTAGATCCGTACTGCGATGGGTAACTATGATATTGTCTTCCTAGCCTTCCTTAAAACCACTTCATAGCCCTATCGACGGCTAAAATTGGACGAGCCATGGCACCATATATCCTAAAAACACGTTCTCTGCAACCGTTCTCCCTTAGCGTATGTTGGTCCTGGGAACAAAGTGAACGGTATACTACGAATCCACTCGACTGTCTTGAATGTGCTGTACCGTTTTCGAGCGGAGGATATGTTGGATCCATCCATAAGAATCGATTACATAGATGCGAAGGAGCGATGTGGTAGACGCATTTTAGCGACGACATGCGATGGATGACCTGTAGATCCCAAGAAGAGCCTTCGACGTCCGCTGTCGGCACGGAGAGAGCAATTGCTCGCACGCCAAAGATCCGGTGGTCTTCTGGGACCTTGGGCGGCTGTACATGGCTGATGGGGTTGCGTAAGAATCGAAACCACTCTTTAAAGGATTGATGGTAGGGACAGTAATTGAAACAGAAGATATCATGCTTTAGGTCGGCGTACACGACGGGTGATGACACTGCTTCTCACAAGCCATATTCTCCATCGAATATATGCTCTTTATGCGAAGGTGGTTCAACATGTATAATACCAGTAAACCTAATCTTCTTTGTATGAGGCAAGAAAATAAACGAATTATCTTCTGGCTTCGCTAAAGTATTAATGACTCGTTTTCTTCTGGCATCGAATGCGGCGTATACGCGACGACTACGGCCGTCTATCGAGAAGCAGTGCCTGATGGGTAGTCGGACATCTTCATAGAACTCTCAAATCATGAGTTGAAGTTCCGGTGGCAATCTAATAAAGTATCGAAATTTGCGAGCCTTGGTAGCCTTCGGTTGCTTTGGCTTCAATTTTTTATCTTTTGGTGGAGGCATGATTTTGTCGCTTTGGGATATGCATGTGTATTTGCGTAGAAGATGTCTCATTGAAGGATCGAAGGAGAAAGAATGTCAATCATTAGTATTTAAATTGCCTATATAGATTCATGCCTCAGGCAGCCGCGCTGTGGCTGCAGCAACAGCAGAGAGTAACTATAGGGCATCACTTTAAGGTAAGAAGAGTAATATTCGGCTATCGAGGTACCTGGTAAGGAAGTTGGTGTCGAAGCTCGTAGTACGCTGGATAGCTACCGGAGGTATGTAGCTAGATACGGGACTCTACACTTTCGTAGGTAGATGGTCAGGAGAGAGGAGAGATAGCCCGCTTCATTGGATTGTGTTAGGGTTTCTACCATAGAATTGATGCGCAATTAAACAAGAGCGGATACTCAGCAGCAAGAACACACACATTATCATCATCATAGAATGGCAATATGATGGTGCAAGGGCACGAACCAGACAGCCCTGCAATGCTTCAAGTTCACGCCGCGAAAGTAGCGGCGGGGATGAGAATACCCCCCTAACACATATGTACCTATTTGATGAACTATGCTCCAATTCAGGAAGACAGAAAAACAAGATGCAAGATGAAGTAACGCCGTCCGAAAGACTCCATTCAGAAGAAAAAAAAAAGTGTTTGCCAAAAGATCAAGTCCGCCCGTCCCCAGAGTAACCAGGTTAACCGAAAGCCCCAGTCCAGCCAAGTTCTCTTTCGAGAGGAAACGCCAGTTATCCAAAAGACAGGTGAAATGCCCCCCAGCCGCCGCCGCGGCATCGTTCGCCGAACCGTGTCAGGAACTGCCAGTCCCAGATCGCGCCGAGCCGCGTAGGTAGTCTAGAAAGCTACAGGAGGTTGCCAAGTCCATCCTGTATGATCATGCGATCCGTCTTGACGTCTTTGATATTTGCTGCGCCTGGTTCGCATTAGTTCCCGTCAACATTGTCCCTTCCCCCGAAGCGCCGCCGCCCGCCGTCCCCCCCAATGACTATGGTATATTTCAACGCGATTTATTCGTTAATAACATGAACCTGAACTATGACCAGTGGGTATATATGTAATATGACTGCTGCGACCCGAATGAGCGGTGAAAGAAAATCCCAGATATGAAATGCGAAATGACCCGGTGAAGATAGAAAACGTGTACTGTGTAGGTATGTAGCCCTGTGCCCAATGGCCGAGTCATCTCCGACCGGTGACTTGTTTTTTTTTTAAGTCGAATGATACGATTTGCGAAAAATACCGGCGTGGAGCAATTGGAATTGTTTCAGGCGCACGAGAAGTCTAGACCCATACTTCTCGCGACACCTTGCCAATCCCACACTCGCGTCCAGTCGCCTCGCTCCATTAGCCGCCAGACCTCCTCTAGCACCTCACCGACGCGGTCGCAATTCCGGAGGCCGGTGTAGCCTCGAACCGTCCGGATTGCAGTTCGGACTCTATCCCGTTGGGCGGGAGCAAAGCACGCGCAGCCAATGACGAGACAAGGCACAAGGAGCAGGGTCTGTACGGGATCGCTAGGCTTGAACGAATCTAGGATTGCCAGCGATTCGTCTACAGCGATGGTTATGCGGTGATCGTGGTGAGGTGGGTATCGAATCGGTGGCGGCGACTCAGCGCGAGGAGGTGTGGTGTGACTACTTGTCGGTCTCTCGGATGAGGGCGGGGTACGTGCGGAGTGAGGCTGCGAGGTCGGCGACAAGGGGATGATACTCGTCGCTGGTTGGGTAAACAGCGCTGATGGAGAATTCGAGGAGGGTGGATAGATGGTCCTGAATAGATACACCCACATCATTTGCTTATACAGAAGCCCAACGCGATCACGACTATCTCCAGGCGGCCAATGAGGAGTCCACTCTCGAATGGCGGAATCAATCTCAGCAGCTCGGTAGAGAGAAGTATAGTCGACTACGGGGTCTACCTCGGCGGCCATATTCGCTCTGATGGCGTTTCGGATCGTCGTGATCTGCGCGAGGTAGTGAAACAAGCCATCGGCGACGCCGATCAGACGTGCAGGTTGGATTTCTAGCCAAGGCTCCCAATTCTCAGTCGCCAGGCGAGGGGTATGCATATCAGGGTAACGTATGAGTTCGTCAGCAAATACACGATATTGGAAGAATTCGGTGATAAATATTAGAAAGGCGTTGTCCGGGGGAGGTGATTGCTGAATGAGGTTCTTGTAGGCCTGGAGATGAACTCGATGCTCGCCATTGGGATTACCCTCCGCTAGAGTCTGCAGCAGGAGACATAGCATCTGTCCATAACGGGGAGACAAGCTGGTCTTGTGTTTTGGATCATTCTCATTTCCCACAGGTTCGCAGAGCTTCTTCATGGCCGCCCTGTGGTGGAATTCTGACCTAGTTAGCAGTGAATTTAGGGTGATTTTCGGATTGGAGCCGAGGATCTTGATGCCGTATGGAGTGTCATAATCGATATGTCTGCTAGCCACGGAGAGGATAGAGTGCATGAGACCTCGATGTTCCACAGCCATCTGGAGTAGCATATCCTTGAATGCGTTCTTGTGTTGCCCTTCAACCGTAAGAACACCACTGAGATGGTGGATGTAATGATTTAGGAAGACCATATCTTCGGGCGTCTCAACTCCCTGGAATATAGGTTGAAGAGTAATATGTGGCAGACTGTGCCGCTTCTGTCGCTCTACACCGAATGTTAGAGGATGAGCGTACACCCAAATGTTGAATATCAATACCTTCTTCGGCCTTCTCCTTCCCACTCTTCCATATTGTCTTCTCGTGGTATCCCTCACAGACGACAGCATTTTTCTCACAATTCAAACCTGCATTTGTTAGAGAGAGGGAGCGCCAGGGGCAATTTTGACTTACAGCGTGGTTTTGCCTCGTCGCACTTCTTTTTCCTTTTGCGGCAAGTAATACATCCAGTCTTGGAACGACCTTTAGCCACCTTATTCGTTGCGACCTGGGGTGTGAGGGGGTGTTTCCGAGGGCGTCCTCTGGGTCTCTTCATCTTCGTTTGTGGCGCCGTTACAGCGTTCGGCTCTGGTATTGGCGTGCGGGGAGCTTCTTTGACCTCGTCCATGTGGAAACCATCGTCTTCGAGGGGCTCAATTTTGGGAACTGTCAACACGTCGTCTGAGCTTTTCTCCCATGACACATCATGATCAGCTTCTTCACTCGCGTCGGCACCGTCGCTGTAGCTAGTACTCCAGGATTCCGCACACGAAGACGTGGCGGAATGGATCATGGTCGGCACGGACGATGCAGCTACACCCACGGGGGGAATCTCGAGTTCGGTGCTGATAGGAGACAGCTGGCCGGTATCCATTCGATTGGCCTGGACCGGATTTGCCCACACCGGCGATGTCGGCATGACAACAGAGGAGTTCCCATCAGAAGCCATGCTGTGACTATCCGACCAAGGCATGTCCCCATCATCCGTTACAATAGCCAACGGGCAATCCATAGCTCGTAGAGGGGGTATATCACATTCCCACGAGTGATTCAACCGGAGGACGGCTTCGGCCTTGCAAGAGGACACCAAGACTTTCAATTCATATGAAAGGGTTAAATTTTTTGTTTTAAAAAAAGAGCCGGAGTGGCAATTTCCACCGAGGATCAAATTCTGATGTATATGATCATAGGCCCAACCATTAAGGACAATCCTGCAGTAGGATGGAGATGTGTCAAAACTGGTCGCAACTACACGACGGCAACTGATTGGTCTCCTCAAAAGAAGCCTTGCTGCAGAAGTCGGCAAAAGGTAAACGGGCGGGCAATCGAGACGACCCGGCCGTCTGATTGAGCTGCAGCGATGGGATGGCACGTCTGTAGAGAAGCGAGGAAACAGATGGAGGGGTCGGGCTTGGGCAGCGGAGGTGGAGTGTAGGTCTTATTTGGACCGTGGATGTGATACCGTGGGGCGGCTAGCGGAAAACGAAGATACGTGGGCGGGAGATGCACATCAGCGTACCGTAGTATGTAGAGTAGGGGTAGGACTAATGGGGCAGGATTGGATGGGCAGACGGCGAAGGCCCGAAGACGCACTGAGTCTTCTCCACCCCCATTCCGGGTCCTTGTACGCCGTTGGGGAATAGAGAAAGAGAAAGAGGAGGATAAGATGAGCTTTGGTGGGCCGTAATGTGTGAGAATGGAGCGCAGTAAGCAAGTTGGAAGCTGTACTATGACGGATAAAATATCATTGAGCGCTACTAACTCAGCAGACCTACATAGTTGTTCTTCACGTGTACACGAGTGTCTGAGATGAGACCCTGTGGAGTACTACGGCTACACAGCATACAGGAAATTCTGCGGTGAAGTACATGGAAAAAGAGGAGATACAGGAAAGCCTGCCATAAGTGAACAAGATGGCTGCGATGAAGATGGCGATGCGAATGCAGGTAGGATGGGGTTACGGTGCTTGGCGCCTCTCGAACCCCCTGTCGCCCATCGCAAGACCCCAGTAGTCTGCTCCCACCACTATGTGGTCCCAGCATGCACATGCAGGCGTTAGCGGGACCCTGCGAGACCAGAAGGTACTTGGCGATACTTGGAGTGATGCGTTTGGTAGCTCGAGAGGCGTTCCCGCAAGGCTCTCAATCAGGAAAGGAGTTACCATGAGATTCTGTTTGTTGGAAATGTTCGGTACTAATGTTAGACTAGTGTTCGGGGTAGTTTGGTTCAGCTTTGTCGTACGCCTCAAGATCGTCGTAGTGTCGTAGAATATGTACCTAGGTAGTGTATGCAGCAGGGCGACGACATGGTAAGGGATCTTTTTGCGAACTGTGCACAACAGGGCGACGGGGCGATAGAGAAAAGAAAGAACGGACATTAGACCGAGTTGGGTCCCATGCGACTCTCCAAGCGGAAATACTAGTTGATCTCTGGACGGACCGGCCCCGAAGCAAGCCTATCTCACTAAACCCGCATAGACGCTGTATGACGGAATGTAAGCCAAGAAGGGTTGTCAGTCCATCTAAAGGTACATGTATCCCTCCTCTCCCTTTGGTGTAAATACTATATAGGTACTTCCACAAGCCCATTAGGATATTTCTCGGGTCGGAGATTTTTCGTACTCTCTGCAGCGAAGACAATCATCGCTATTAACCCATACCTTAAGTACCTAGCAGCCTAGGTATGTAAATAAAGAGGCGTCATCAATATCGCACCCTACTGTTCTTTCGTGGGTGGGAGCGTTTGCGCCTAAGAGAAGTACGCTCGGTAGCTTGGCGGCGACCGTCAGAGACAGGTACTGCAGTTGGTTCCAAACAAACGGCATCCATGTTCTATTGACTGTCGGCCAAGCCTCTTTCTATTCCTTTATTTTCGGGGGTATCAAGTAGATAGTCCTATGGTGATTACTGATGCCTCATTTGGAGTGGTGAGTAAAAACGCGGCCACGGGAATAACAGCGGGAATTAGGATTAGGACCCCTGCGACGGCTCAACAAGGGCAAATGAGAATCCCGGAACGAATTGTGCCCATCTCTGGATAATAAGCATCATGTTCTGTAAAAAGCTGGATTGCGGGAGAGGATTAGGAAACGAGACAACGGGTTGGGAAGATGGGGAGAATCTGATTCGACCGGCCTTGACGGATGAGCGCCCGACCCTGGCCGTGGCGCTCTGCTTCTGCCTTTTGCTGTGACTGCTGTGCATTCACGAACTGTAGAGTTTATTTAGCGACATGCATCCGCCGAGATCACCCTATTTGACCAAGACAAGGGGGAAACCAGAAACTACCTACATATAATTGTTACATATAACCTCTCCTATTTCTAACCCAGGTGAAATACCTCCCCGGGTCGATCACCTCAACCCGGCATCCAACCATCCTTTATAAGTCTGGGGATGCTGCTGTGTTACCTGAGCTGACATGTATGACTGGCTGCAGACATCAGCTTGCAGCTGATCCGACCCCCTAAAAGTCCAACTTAGGTTATCTTCATCGGCGACGCCCAGCAAGAATGTTAGGACGCCTCGGCCCGAGACTATATGACAGAGTACAAGAGGAATTGAGCCTCAATGTCAAGGCTGAGGCGCACGATGCTTGAAGCTCTAATTGTTACTGCCGAGATCAATATACAGGGTTTGATGCAAGTACTTGAAGGGTTGAATGTCGGGGCTTTTTAGCACGGCAGGGCCACAACTTAGTGTACGGTGGCTGCTCACCACCCTTGGCACTCCCTGAGGACGAATAAGAATGCGGAACATCACTTCTTTTTGTCACCAGCTGCGCGGCGCTCTCCTTTCCAGGTATTTTAACAGGGAAATTTCAACGTGGTAACTATACCGTTGTCTCTTAAGGTTCATCCTTGTTGTTCGTCCAGGGGGTTGAACCCCTGACGGGAAGCGGGAACCAAATCGCAGATCTATCAACTGTTATATATGACAGACTCAACACACCTGATAATAGGCAAAATGCTTCCTAGCTATTATTAGCTTGTCGAGTATAACCCTGGCTACCTCTCGCTGAATTGCTTCCTGTATCTTCTAGCAGCCTCTATGGAGACTTTTCTCAAGACGTAGTGCATACAACATTCCAATCTTCTTCGAATTCAGACCCTCACTAAGCGTAACCCAAATCCCTCATAATCCATAAAAATGTAGTAAGTTTTTAGTATGTACAGTGGCAGTGGGCGCGCATGTAGATCCTACAAGTAGAAATCCTCCCTGATTCGCCGTCCGTGCTTATAGCTGATGCCTGCGGGAGGGCAAGCCAATCATGTCGCGAGGAGAATTAATCAAAAAGCTAATTAAGGCATTGTGAAATCCAAATATCGTGCCATAACGTCGTCATAGGAAAATAAAGGCTGCCCCAACCTATTCTATTCTTCGGCAGCTACATATGTAGCTTTGCATGCGAGACTGATGTACCATCGTCTCCCCAGATAGTCGCTTTTACAGGCCGGGGTCTACGTTTACTCCACCTGGAGAGGCAGAACTAGCCAACATGGATATCACAGTCGCGGAAAGAGTACGATAGAACACTTGACCCCCACGGCCTCATTAACCATTCCGGGCATATCGAGTATGTTTGGTTGGGGGAGAGCTGATAACTTACCTATTGTATTACTCACGGTTCCCCAGAAATCATAACTTGGGGCGGCAGTCCCTTTTCAGGCGTCGGAAACTTGCCGGCCTTGCAGACCTACTCTCCGTGCTTGGCTCAATGCCCAGAGTTACATGTAGGTATTTTAAAGTGTGTGTAACCTGTCCTTGTGAGGCTTGAATCGTCAAGTTACATTGGGTTACCCACCGCGTCCATCGTGTAGTACATGGTATTCTCAGCACTTTGATGGGCATAGGATCGCTGGCATGCATGGGTACCTACCAACGCGCCTCATATCTGATAGGAACACGCGGCGCTGTACTGCACGATACGGAGCAGTAGCCAAGGAGCTTACAGTCGCGCAATTCTTAGGATTCATAACGAGGTCATCGTACATTGTCGCTAATCTACGTGCTGCATTGTGGCATCATTTTCACGAGTTGCGGCAGCAACGCTACCCAATGCAACAAGTAGATACGCACCCACGCGGCAAATAGAAACGATGAAGAGGAGGGTCAGAGTGCAGGAAGACGGAGAGAATGAGTATTTTGGGCTAGATCGTTTACATGTATCCTAAAACCAACGTCGCATGCAGCTGCCAGAAAGCGTGTCTCCGGCTTGCCCCGAAGAAGGATGTCTCTCTCGATTCTGGGGTTAGGATCTAGTCATAATTCGACAATGTCTTGGCGATCAACACTCTTGATAGCCGAACGCGTGCCAGACGTTGCAGATGCGTATGAAACTCACCGAAAACTAAACAAGGTCGTCAGGTAGGACAGGCAAACAGAGGAGTCAGTATTTCAAAGCAAACAATACTGTCCTCTCCACTCCGAAACTTCGAGATGAGGACTTTCTGACCCGTATCCATAGTGGTGCAGAATCTTGGACTAGCAGGGGCATCTGGTGCGAACGTAACGTCGGCTACTTAAATCGTACAAGACGCGCAGATCATCTACATTGCCTCTTAGGCCGGGGCTTTACTATGTATGTACCTAGGTATGCACCAACGTAGGGTCGCTCAAGACTAAACCGAAGTGCAGAATGCTAAAGATTCGAAGATAGGGGTCCATTATGGTAGAAATGTCTAGACATGCAATGTACGTGTAGGTCTGTATGTTTGCTGCGGATTCTTCCATGATTCCCCTTTTAGATGATTTAGATGAGTACCATGTATGCGAGGACCCATTGAGCTGCATTCGCATATCTTGCGCAAGCCGTTAATCAATCGGTCGAATAGTTCTGTATCGGCTAGGGTCAGCAGCGAATCCCTGCTTAGATACTGATTCGAGTCTACAGTACTATGTAATAACGCCACGCACGCTATTGCTTTATGAGGCTAACATGAAAAGTGGCTTTCCTATGTACAGTAGAAGCTATAGTAGATGATACTTCAAGATACATGAACAGGGAAGACCCCTCTCTTTTCGATATTTTCTTACGTTAGACCCTATAGCGTAAGCCACGGGGTTTCATATTCAAGGTGAGCGCCAAGCCCCCGCCTGTTCTTCGAGATGCCCAAACCGGCTACGGTGAGATCGGTCGATGAAGCGTATTCCTTACCTAGCTAAGTCTACACGGCATTCTATTACGAACACGGACGGAAATAAAGAAATTTGTGAAGGCCCAGAGGACCCTATGGCGGACTAGCACCATTTGATAATAGCAGGGTCCACAGAAGCATGAATTTTGGCTGGATAGGATAACAGATGACTCTCCTGGCTAGACTTCTTGGCATCAAGATTGATTGCTTCGTTGCTGGTAGTCAGCACGCGCGCCGCCAAAAAGAGCCTGAATGCACGGAACGATTGTTGATCATTCACAACTTACGAATTATCCTTAGATAACCATCTAAGTCATCACCACAAATAGGAGTTCACGCCTCACCAGATCGACGTCTAGCATGTCGGATATCCTTGGAAGTCGGAGTTCTCTCCCTATCTAATTCCAGGCTAACGGGAAGATCCTCGCATATCATCGCAGTTAGCTACGGCTGTGAAAACTCCAGGACACCGCTACGGAACCCCATATTTACCGGTCGAACGGGCGCACTAGCAAATAACAAGCCAGATATATGGCCCGAACTATTTCGCTAGGTTAAATCTAGTCCTAACGGCTCGAAGCCAAGTCAAAGCTAGGCCTTACGATCAAAAACCGGCTCCTACGATCATCATATCTTCTCCTCATAAGACGCCAACATCCGGCTCTCGTGATGTTCAAGCCGATAAGTCGGTGAAGCAAGATTCCTCAGGTCACGCGCAACCTAGCGACGACTAGCAAGACATCCTTAGAAGGCGGTTGGGAGATCTATGCGAGCAGATGAACGAGTGGTTAGACCGCATCAGATACCCCTTGGCGAATCCTGAATGGAAAGACACCAATTTTCCCACCATTCTCACCCAATTGATATTAAGAAGATGCAAATCTAAACTCATCCTCAACGCTAGCGTCACCGCCCGAATCATTTTGTAGGTATGCGGTCTATTCGTGCAAGACGTTTGGTTAAAACAGCGTTGGGTTTAAGCAGCCTCCGTAACATCGTGGACGAGCAAATCTGCAGTTCTCCGAGTCAGTTCTAGATCATAGAAGCCATCCACTCGACTGGCAAGGAGATATTACAGTGACACATGGACGAAAAGGAAATTCTTCATGCTCTGCTAGGTCAGCGTACTAAGAAACTTACAATATTTACCTAACTTCGCTATTTACTACCAGACTCACCTACTTTCCTGGTCATATTAGCGTTTCTAGCCCTACGAGCTGTCAATACGAGCTATCATCCAAGCCAGCGAAGTTGTAGCGGAGCTCTCGCCGACACCTGCCAAACTAGTTTTGGTTGGCGCCTTACTTCCATGGCAGATCTCCCGTCCAGATCGCTATAGCGCAGATTCTTTTGACGCTATCGCGAGTCTTGCAGCTTGGCTAAACCGAGTCCTACCCCTCCGTTACTTAAGGCTTAAAGACAGTTAACCAAATGGTTGGGCGCCCAAGTCTTTTTCTCGACAGTTAGATGCGACTTAGCTTCTGAGAAGGTCTAGATTCGTACGATTATGACGGCATCACTTTTTTGCGCAGCCCTCCGCTCCTACGATGCCTCATCTCAAGTCTACTACTTGGTGTGGATAGTTGATCACATATGACCTCTTGACCTCTTCACCGCTTCATAGAATTGTGTTTTGTCATCAACTACTAAGATATAGACACATCACTAGCGAGCGAGCTTGTTGATGCCCATCGCGGTTTGTTTAATTTGTTATACCTGCCCAAGTTGGTCCCTAGGCCGTGTTGAGGGAGTGAACTTATGATAAGTCAACTATTCCGACCAAAGAAAACCAGGAATCTGCAACGTGGTCGAACGCGACTGGAGTCGTTCTAATGCCAGGAACATGATCCAATATTGACGCTAGCTCCGCGACATTTGCTGTCGAGAGACGAATAGAATCGTTTTGCACGTGAAAATAAAAAAAATTGGCCAAATGTGTAACATTTCCCATCAATCAAGTTTGTTTACCTATAGAGCCATACGTAAAGAGATTGTGTAACTTCAAAATTGGGATATACCCTATCCAACTATCTCTTCCTCCCGTGTGTAACCGTGCAAAAGCGGCTGGATATCCCACTGAGGGACCGTTGGGCTTCGGCGAATTGGTAGCCTCGCTTTGCCCGAGGGAGGGCGATCTCGGGACTTATCTCATTTATAGGAACCGTCAAATGGGAACCACTGGATACACCATGTTATGTGAACGAGAGGGGGCGCGGGGAAGAGACATCTGATTCGCGGATGTCTTGTGAGACTTGGTTCCGCTGGGTTGGGCTATGGCGACCCAATTGCAAAGGAATTTCGGATAATGGTGAGGCTGGATACATATGGTACATATTGTTGTTCGATAGAGGAGTAGGTATTCTGAGAGCTTTGAGCGTATAGTCTTCCCAGTTAGGTCAAGGAGAAATGCATGCGCGAACTCTGCTTCAATTATTACTGAAGAATCTTACAAGTTAGGCACAGTCAAATGTAACCGGGCTCTGATGTACCTAGGCTTGCAATCACTACGGGATTCAAGGTTTCCTTCTTATACATATAACTTCGGTCTGAGTACTGATCGCGAGTGGTCAAGGAGATTATGCCTTGCAGGCTGAGCCTCCGTCGCTTATCGGTCACGGTGAAATGAAAGGTGCTGCTGAACCGACATTGAAGGGTTCCTAAAGTGAAACATCTCCATATCAATGTAATGCGTTCATGTATAATCGGTACGTCTTAATCATGATATGTCGTCGCAAGTACCTTTTCGTATATATGAAGAGATCTTCCATCCGACACCCCACGCTTTGAAGAGCCTTACGTCTAAAATTTGCACTTCGTGGGCGGAGATCTACACGTAAGGGCTAATAGCTCACGCCATGCTGAAGCGCAAAGTTGCAAGGGAAGAAGATCGTTTCCGCTTTTCTCTCAGTTATAACCCAGTGGTTATGTTGGAGAGAGCCTGCGGCATGCAGTAGCGTTGCATCCCGTATGCATGTGTCAGCTGTAAATCGCTGCGGTGGCGGAGAAGAAGGTATGGAAGTCCCTGAAAAGGATGCTTCTATAGCGATATCCTCGCCGTGCCCCCACCGGTTAATGATCCAACAAAAAGGAACAAGAAAAGGAGTGCGTGCCGATGACGACGACGCTAGTAGCACACCACTCTGCAAATATTTGGTGATTGTTCATCAATGCATTACTTGCCAACCACTAAAAGCTTTTTCGGACAAAGTCTCCCGGCAAACCTTACTGGAATAATCATCCCTTATTCTAACCGTGAGTATGGCCATATTGCATCTACCTAGGTATTCATGCTAGTTGCAACTACCACCCGATGTATCATCGTCTCTCTATTGGGAATTATTGGACCGAATTTACAATCTCTGTTCCGTTGTCTAGAGGAATTGAATTAGGGAGGTGAGTACCGTCATCGCCACCTGAGGCGGGATGTTGCCAAGACAGATCTATTAAGCATAAATGAACGTCATTATACCAGGGACGGGAAGCATTCGGGGATCCTCGGCATCTTGATAAACTATGACAATTCAATAATATGATATACTGATATACCTTCCAACCTTTTTAGATATCTAATTTGTGCCAGGATGGCATCCCGTGGTAGCAGACTGATAACATTAAGTATCACATAATGGTATGCTGCGATATGTGGTAAAAGATAGTCAGTTACCTATTCAACCTTTCAAGAAAGGGATATTCTTACACATAATCCTATCGATTATCTAAATAGAGTTCTAATTATAAGTGCTCATCCTTTTTCCAGCTTTCAAATTGAAAATAATAGGGGTAATAGGCGACCGACGTGATATCAACCCATCATAGATTGGACGCGCACATGAGGAGCTATCCTTTCATCGCATTAGGTTGGAGGATATAAAGCATCATAGTGAGTTTGAGCTTGTGAGATGAAACCAAGTTAGTTTCTGTGACTCTGTTTCTAGTATGATTATCTATGGTATCTTAATCATGGCCTCCGTAAGTGTTGAGATATCCGACTCATGCGTTGGGATTGCTTCTAATGAACACCTTGAAGGACCATAAAAACTATATGACGGCGCATTGACTTAAATGATTCAAATCTCAGCAGTTATTTTGATATGCTGTGAGGGACCTAATCATGTAGTAGGGAGGTAGTCAACAGCCTCTGCTTCGATGTACCTACATACCTGTAGGTACCTTATAAAGGGTGTTGTGGAAAGAAACGTGTGACCACAGATGAACTCCTACCCAGGAGCTGAGCTGAAATCTTGAAAGTGTCCATCTTAGCTACGATTGAAAGTTAAGCTGATGTAGAACAGGCGGACATCTATCTTATACTTGTCACATTAGTAGTGGGATACGCGCCCCCCCCCGGTGATTGAGGCACATGAAACACATATACAAATAGGTATAAACTAATTAGGTATATTTCCTTCCTTGGAACTAAAATCCCAGAGAGCCGGTAATGAATTCCCACGCTACTAGATAGTCTTTATCGGCTTGGGGTATGAATTTTGATATCCAAGCTGTGTCTCGACCTCCTTCCCAAAAAGGCTCACACAATCCTTGCGCTTTGAGCCATTCCCAATCGCTCGGATACCATCCGGACTGGTGCCAATCAACGATGGCAGCAACACGAGGCGGGCGGCCCTCCTCCTTCGGAGAGATGATAATATTACTCTTGTCTAGGTCGGCGTGTGTAAACACTACTGGCCTGTCGTCCGTCAAGCCTGCAAGCTCTGGGAAATCTTGTCGGGGATTCCAGTCCGGCTGCAGGAGACAAGAGTAACGAGCAAAGAAATCATGAAACTCAGTTATATGTTGAAACGGTCCAGCGTGCGGGTCTCCTGCATCGCTGAAAATTATATCGCCTACTCCTTGACGTCCGATATGTCCTGAGTTCCAGGTTGTCAGCATCTCCGGTAGTTTATATCTTATACGCGATCTTACCAATGAAGTATGGTTCTGTCTCCTGGCGGAGGCTACGCCACGCTTCCACAGAGGTGCGTAGTTGCCCGCAAATTATGTCTTGATCTTCTTGAGTGAGTGATGGCCACACGTCCTCTAATGTATCGCCTTTGATAAGTTCCATGTAGATGAACGTCTCACCATTATCATAGCGCCATCCGAATAATTCCGGTGTAGGCACTGTATCCTTCATATAGCGGTTGAAATACCAGAGACACTGCGCTTCTGCTATCGTAATCTCTGAGCCATATTTGACTATAAGTCCTAGATCTTCGAAGGGGATTGGTGGAGGACTTGGAGATCGTGCGCGGAAGCCATTAATCTTGATATCCTTTTCCCGGACCTCCTCGGGGGATGGAAGACTGCGGCGGTGATTCTTGAAAAACGAAGACTCATGAAATATCATGTTCTCTTCGCTGGGCAATTCTGCCAATCGTACTGTCCTGGGCACCGCATTTGTAGAAGCCGCAGCGGCCATGTTTGAGAGGTTTGCGCCGTAGTTATTCGAGACCAACTACTGTCGCATCCACGTTATATCGAGTTTGACAGGTCCACGCAGCTCTGTAAACACGGAATCGCAATTAATATCTGCTGAGGCTCTGCTTCTAAGGAGCACACCCGTCCCTTCGAAATTCTTGGGGTTCTGAGCGCCAGCCACTCTTTTACGATGTACTTGAGACTTTCAAGTTTATGTTGGTGAATACCCTTCATGAATACGCGCGCGGTTATTCCGAAAAGAGACATGGCCGACTTCCGGCCGGCAAATGAGCCAATAACTGATCAAGAAAAAGCTTCAGCCACACCTTTTTGCCATAAAATGGGAAGACATGGCGCACGGCCTTGCCACAATTGGCGTTACACAGTTCCAACAGCGCAATTATCCCTGTGACGCGCTTCATAACTTCGTCACGGACACGACTCTGAGGTTGATTATGAAAGCCAATCAGCATGTAGAACACGGTCAGTTAGTAGCAAGCCGCTATAATTAACCCGCTATCTTGGATATGGGTACCTAGGTAAGTTAAAGGATACTAGGTAGCCAACAAGGCACCGCCAGAATGGGAAAGGCTATCATAGGTCGGGCTGTATGAAGATGGTCATCTTAGCTAGCGCTTAATAGCAATAGATCGCCTTATACGACAAGTTTTATGTGGTTGGTTTGAATACTATCCTGGATGGTTCGTCTCGGAATGGCCTTGGAAACCGAGCCGGCGTGAACTGGCACCCTGGTTGCCTGCCCGCGAAGCCCTTTGGATAGTAGCCCTCTCGGGCAACTGAATACCCTCTATCATCAGAATAGAGCCAACATATCCTAGAATCAACCAATAAGCATGGAAGCGTCTCGCCGCCAACACTATATGCCTCCAACATCATGTTTCGATCGACAGCCTGCCTTCGAAGTCTGAAAGCCTTATTTCCAACAGCGGTGACATCGTAGTTATATGGCACGGGTGTTTAAATAGTTCTGCAGATGTCTATCAGAGTAGCTTGGAGAACATTTATCATCTTCTGTCAGACTCGTCCTTATTTCAAAGTGTATGCTAATAATTTCGTTTTGGGCTATACCATAAACACTATATCAGTCATATATATTACCCTGTCATTTCTCTATCCAAATGGGTCTTTTCAGCAACAAGAACAAAGAGGAGAAGGCTACCGCATCCGCGAGGCCTGTGGGGAGAGTAGTCCTCCCACAAGCAGGGCCATCAACAGAACAGTACCGGCCTATATTTCTTCTCTGCTACGAGAGCGCAACGTTCAAAGCACACTGGGCGCTCTTTGCTCCTCGTCTACAGGACAAAGCATGCAAGGCAGGGCGCAAGATCCATGTCATGGGGAACGTCCAGCAGGGGTTCAAGCACGAGATCATCCGAGATTACGACTTGACCAAAACGCGTACCAAACCACTCACACCTATCGAGATCGGCCTTGTATCCACGCGGCATCTAGTCGAGGTTGCTGAGGACTTCCGCCATGGTAAAGACACCACTGCTCGAGATGCATTTGAAGATTTGGTCCTATCGATTCCGGCACCCAGTCAGAGCCTTAATAGGGCCTCTGATAATACGGTAAGTACCAATTCGTGTACCAAATCTAACTGGCTTAATATCAGTTTCTAAACATTTAAAGGCGTCACGATCTGGCCCACCTCGCAGAGTCACGCTATCAGATTGTCAATGGTGGGTTGTACGTGTTGTTGAGAAGTTGGTGGAACGGGGTTATTTGGTACCCCCAACTCGTGGTCTGAATAAGGGTAAAAGCCCATTGGAAATCATAGCGAATGCTCCGAAACATTGAGTCACAGGATGGACACTGTAATAAATCTCCTATGTGCTATTGTATTGAAGTCTATGGAAAACGTTTGCGACATCGGTTATCCGTGTGGCTGGCTTTATTAGTGTCGTGGTAGATTGTCTACTTTCAAAATTGGTGTCTCGCCCTCGTTTCCTCCGTCTAATGGTAGTAGTATTCCTGTTTGGACCAAATGCGAAGTAGCTTCTTTAATCCACCATTGGCAATCCTTAACTTCAGCCTTCTTCGGAGGCGGCCCAGTGGCCTTGCCAGGTTCTGTCCTATTCACTTTGTTGAGGCTAGGTCCCGGTGCTGGTATCTCCCTACAGGCCTTGTCAAATGCATTGATAGCGATATTATCTGAACCCTTCTGTCCTTCGTCTGAATTAATATTTCCATCCTTGCTTGGTTCACTTAGGTGTGCTTCCGACACCAACCCAATCGGAAAGGCATTGGGGTGCCTATCATCCTCGGAAACGTCGTAATTGCGAATATATTCATACAGAAACCCGTTGAGACGGTCTCCTGTTACATGAATGCGGTCACCGGTCTTTAATTGCTGATTACGAGCATCGAAATAAGGGAGCCAGAAAGACCAGTGTGCAGCAAATAAACGTGAAGGGTAAACTAGGACGTAGAGAGGTCGATGGATGGTGTTTTGCTCATCCATAGCTACCAAGGTATGTAGTATCAGGTAACCGAGAAGATTCGCTAGTATAAGGGCGAACTGTCGTATTATGTAGGGTTGAAGGTACCTATTCAGGAGGTGGATGGCCAGGAAGCAGCAAAGAGTAGATTTGAAACAATTCCGAATCACTATTCTCGGAATATCACTATGGTAAAGGCCAAGCAACACCTAGTTTGATATTTTATCGCATCTGTGAGTAGCCTAAGCTGTAAATTTGGAAGGGGAAAAGGTCTGAGTACCAGGTAGATAGGTAATCACTGTTATGGACCAACACATTTTAGCCACATCGAATAGCCACACAGCAAGCAGCCACAATGACAGCCATACCCCACCCTCGTCTTTACAGATATATTCTTATATACAAATGACTCCGATAAGTCAATACCTGACAAACCTCACCTGAACCGAACCGAAGGATCTTGTCGGGATAGACTCCTTTTCCATCATTGTTATTATTATTATCATCTGCCTTCAGAATCTTTACTAAATGTTCAAGTGTCCATAGTGCCAAGAAGGCGCGTGAAGAAAGATATGAATGTTTCTCAAAATACATCGACTGAATCACAAGGTCTTTGTACTCTATGCTCTAAGCTAGACCTCGCAGATTACTTCAAGGAAGAGAGAGACTACAGGATAGACCGTGCTACTGGTCTCATTGAAGCTGCTTCGACTGCCAAACGGTTGGGATATCTTCGGGATATTTGTCTGAAGGCCGGTCAATGTTCCTTTTGCTGGATTATTGTGCAGGCCGTGTGCACAACGTACGTATCCAGAGAAACAACACCCGAAGCCCTGCTTCAAAGGGAAATCGCCGCGAGCAACCCTCGAGAGTGTTGGCTGTACAGTTACTGCTCCGCCAAAAACGATCGAATTGAAGACGATAACCCATCTTCGAAGGCGGTCCGCATTGGTGTTGCTTATCGGGCTGGAGGTCCAGGTGATGGTGGTGGCGCAGCCGACGGCCAGATTGGCGACATTCAGCTCTTAGCCGAAGATTCCATACGGATTCGAAACTCGCAGGCTTTCTTTGGACGCCGTGTAGGCCCCAAATTCAACCTGAGCCTGGCTAATTACTGGCTCGACTTATGTGAAACATACCATGGAGCTCGCTGCAATGGAGATATGCTTACATCGGACCTTGGACCGAAGGACTTGCTAGTGATCGACGTGAACCAAAAGTGTGTTACCAAACTTCCAAAAGGGGCAAAGTATCTAGCTCTCAGCTACTGCTGGCCGACTAGAAAGATGTTTTCTGCTCTTCTATCAAATTTAGACGAACTTTCCTGTCCCGGGGCGCTCGGTCATCGATGGAGCGAACTACCACCTGTCATTCAAGATACAATCAATCTAACATCTGAGTTTGGTGAGGGTTACCTTTGGGTTGACGCACTCTGCATCATTCAAGATGACCAAGAACAGAAATCTACTCAAATCGCTCAGATGGACCAGGTTTATGCTTCGGCTCTGATGACTATCGTGCCGTTATTGAGGACCTTAGATCCAAATCAGGCATGTAGTGGACTCCCAAGGTACAATTCCAATATTAAACTGAGGGGGCAGAAGGTGGCCGTCGTCCAGGGCATGCACCTAGCAGTGCCATTCGAGGCTGTTTTTGGGATGGCAAATAAAAGCACAAGATGGAGCACAAGAGCTTGGACGTATCAGGAGTGCCTTTTATCGCGAAGAATCTTATTCCTAACAGAATCGCAAGCATACTTCCAATGTCGCCATAGTATATTCTGTGAAGATTGCGTCGGCGAACTCGATAGCACTGATGTTTACTTCGCTCCACGTACCAATTTGTGGAATCCCGGCGCATTGCAGACAACCAAGGGGCGAGTGACACTATCTTTCGGGACCCTACATCTTCCAAGGGAACCTTACTCAACAGACGAACGAGCAATTCTTGCATATCTCAATTACGTGAGTGACTATTCTATCCGACGGTCAACACAGGCTTCAGATGCTTTGAATGCATTTAGAGGGATCCAGAATGTGCTGCGCAATACGATGATGACATCCTTTTGGCACGGATTGCCAGAAAAGTACTTGGATGTTGCTCTCCTTTTCATCCCTCATACCGGCAAACCTCATTCCACGCAATCTCAAAAAGACTACCCGTAAAACCCGGCTTTCCCGAGCTGGACTTGGGCAGCATATGACTGCGCATTGAATAACGCTGAATACTTCCTCTGTATCGACCGTGGTATCCGCCGCGAACTGGACTGGTTTCTCATGAGTGAAGACGGCCATGCAATTGCGCTGGAATCGAAGGGTAGACAAGGCAAAGTCAAGTTTCCCCACGGCAATAATAAAGAGCTCGGAATGCTAGGAACCATCCCCTTGAGACTGCTACAACCCCTCAGAGATAGGACTCCAGCCAACGCAGATATCCAAGACACGGACAACTACACCTTGCTGAGTTGCTGGACAATGGCGTCGGATCTTTATCTGCCAGGTCGCCTCATACCATTAGGCCGTCACAGTAAACGATGGCCTGACTCAGAGCATCTTGCGATATTCAACGGCAAAAGAGAATGGATAGGTTGTATTTTGATGAACAAGATATGGATCGACGCCCATCTAGACAAGACTCGACCGTACCGCTTCATACTCATATCCCGGTCTGAGGACATTTTACTATATCCGGACCCTGATGTGACGTTCTTTGATACAAATCTGTTCCAATATCGACCATGGTGTTTCCTAAATGTCATGATGGTTGAGGACTTGGATGGTACCGCCCGTAGGCTTGGGATTGGAATTGTTCACGAGGACGCATGGCTTCAGGAGAACCCAATTAAGACGCTTGTTAAACTGAATTAGGCGGATTGAAGAGTCTTAAATCTAAAACAAGATGGAATTGAGCAGTGTTGTATTCAAGGTATGTGCCCAATTTACCTCTTTTATGTTTGGCATATTCCCCTGTGTTCCGGATTGCATCGTTACTTCCCGGGGGTACGCTATAATTATAGAGCATTTAGCGCTGGAGACTATTGTGGTTATACTGGAGTGGTTATAACGCATAACGCCCTATGATTTAAACCGGCTAATCTGATCGATTAAATCGTGAAAATCTTCAACTATAACTACAGGGCGTAAGCGCTATAGCTATTAGCAGGCTGTAGGGGCTGAACGCCCTATATTTATTATGGGGGCTCCACCAGTTTTACGATCCAATTTGATCGGTGGAGTTGGTCGCTATGGATAGATTATAAGGGGATCATGCGCTATAATCCCTACGGTATAGCCACAATACCTAGTCTTGAGCGCTAAATGCCCTGGTAGTTTGGCGGATGTTACCACCATCCAGACTATCGCCGGAGTAATAATTTGCGAATGTACGGTCAAATTGATGCGGCACACTGGGTCGCTTTACCATACCAGTTGCTATTTTGATTATTGACATTCTCGTCAGGTCGGTACTCAGTACCTTATCCAACAAAACAACCTGCTCTCCAGTCCCATTGCAGTTCCCCTACTGCGCGTTCTCACCGAGCCCAAAGCTTTCACATATACCTACCTGTCAAAGTGAGCTCGTCGCGAATTTGACAATCGCCCACAGCAAGTAACATAGAGGCCCTATTACCCTTGAAGTACATCTTCACGGCGTCCTGTGAAAGCCCTCTCTTTTCCCCGTGGATAAACGCGCCGAACGTTTACGAGTGCACTGTTCTGGCATCGTCTGAGGTGGGGTAACCGAAAGGGCTTCAAACGCCCTACCTTAGCATCAAAACTAGAGTTGAGGACGTCTTTGAAGCTTAGTAGGTGCTAGAATGGGGACACCGCGGCTGAACAGGGTGATGTTTACGCCGGTGCTCTTGTTCGTACCGTAGTCAAGTTGCAGATTCGACTACAAGACGCCGCGCTTGAGATCAGAGAGGCGAATACAGCCTTTGTGGCAACGGACCGCATTTTGGTCGGGATTATGCCACCTGGCCTGGAAGCTTTGGGATCTGGAAATGGCATCCCCTATGCCACGTACGACCTATAGAATAGTTTATCCCACGCGACTTCTAACTCTATCAAAATTGGACAGGATTGTTGAATTTAGGTCATTTCTCAAAGGCGTTGCTTCCTATATTTTATAATCTATGAAGTAGTAAGGTTGTATGGCATAATGCGACATTAGAAATACTAGACTTATAGGTGAATATCTGCGGTTAAGGAAGATAGATGATATTCCGAGCTGTGGCGAAAGCCTTGGTGAAAGAGAGCCTTTCTAGTACCTAAGGGGCGCCTTGAAGGAGCTGTGGCAGGTGCTGTAAAACTTAGCCGGGGGGCTTTTATGCCACTAGGAATAGCTTTCCGCACCCACTCGGATTTATGTGTAGTTCAGAATCGAACGCGATATAGGTACGTCTGATAAAACGAATAACAGTCAAACTACCGACAACATCACATTTAAAATTGAAGACACCTAATTGAACACATGCTTGCTACGCCGATCAACTTGTTGTCGAACACCGTTCATTATCTTTCCTACCGACTGACCACTACCACCATCTTCCGAGCCTGTGCGAAATGACTCCTTGGACAATGATACTTGTGTGTTGGTGCTACGGAAACCCCAGGATTGACATGTCCATATTGGTACCTCCAGTTTACGGAGAGAAGCAAGCCAATCGAAGCATGCCTTCTACGCAGAATCAGATATGACCTAGCTTACATCCCTTATGATGTTATAAGATACTCTGGTGCCTGAAATGCTGTAAGGGATGTGCGAGACAACCAACAGAAATCGGCGGGGTTGGCTCAAGTTACTTCGGTACACGGCTCTCCCTACTTTCGCACTAGGATTGCATTCGGGATCCAGCTATCGCCAGCTCTTTCACATCACATGTCTCACACAATTCATCGGTCACGATTCTACAATGACATCCTCAACCCATTCGCCTCCCGAGCCGCCTCCGCACGAGGCCGGCAACCTAACCAAGCTTTGGTGGGCTAAACGGAACCCGCCAGAGGACCCGAAGCATCTATCCTTCAAGAATAAAGCCGTGCTAGTAACCGGAGCAAATACGGGCCTAGGCTACCAAGCCGCCCTCAAGTACGCCGCCCAGGGCGCATCGCCGTTGCTTCTAGCATGTCGAACGCCAAAAAAGGCCGAGCAGGCCAAGACCTCTATCCTGCGCGCCACACCCGCCTCGGGGGATATCATCCCTTTGGGGGTAGACTTTTCCACCTTTGCCGCTACAACTCAGTTCGTTAAGAAAGTCCAAACCCTGGTCCCGCAACTGCACGTCGTCCTTCTCAATGCCGGCGTCGGCATGCCCGACTTTCGGACAGGACCAAAAGGCCATGAGATCTGTTTGCAGGTCAACGTTTTATCAACGACATTACTGGCGCTCCTTCTCCTACCTCAACTGTGCGCCGCGGCAGCGGCTGACGATTCCTTCGCGCCCCACCTAACGTTTACGAGTAGCCGGGCCTTCCTCGATCTAGTCGAAGACGACGTGCCGCCGGGCCAGACCCTGATCGAGCGCATGAACGACGCATCCAAATGGGTCGACCGGCGGCAATACGACCTCGTCAAGCTCTCCGCCTTCTTTTCCGTCCTCGGCCTAGTCGAGCGCTTAAAGAGCGACCCAGACGGCCGGAAGATCGTCATCAACGCCGCCGAGCCCGGCTTCTGCAAGACGGATTTGCCGCGGTACTATCCGCTAGCGGGGCGCATCTTCATGTCTGTCTTCTACTTCTTTTTTGCGAGGACCGCGGAGCAAGGTGCTCGAACCCTAGTCAGTGCTACCGCGCTGGGTCCCGAGAGCACGGGGCGGCTTTGGGCGAATGATATCCTCGTGCCGTAAGTCCGATGGCAGTTGATATGTCGCGTTTGCTAATTAATCGGCTGCTGTGTAGGCCGACCGATTTTATGCTGAGCGAACGATTCAGAGAACTGCGGCGCGAGACATGGGATGAGGTATTATCTATTTTACGACAGCACTCCAGCGACATCTAATGGGCACGATCGGCTTACATGGGTGCTGATGTGTTGTTGGGGTGGGGGAGGCGCCGCAAATGTAATAGCAATTACTGTGCATGGTAGGAAACCTTTATACGTTAGGCTAGTTTCTGCTTCCATCCTTATAAGCTGTGCTATTTGAAGGTTGTAAAAAATATCCTGTTCGTAAAATGTTACTATCATCCATCCCAATAAAAGCACTTTGCCAACACACTCTGCGTAGGGATTGTCCACTCTACCCAAACCGTACAGCTCATCATGATACACCATTAGTTTACAACCCTCCTAAATAGTAACGGCATACTTGTGTCCGGCACGTTCGAGACATCGTGCCTTATATCCGGCGGCCTCCGTGTTCCCTCCGTTACGTGTTTGAACTCGTAGTTAGTAACAAGGTGAATGAGCATTAACTTGAGCTCTTCCTGGGCGAAAAAACGTCCTGGACAGGCATGCGTGCCCGCGCCGAAATTGATCGAGTCGTTAGTCACGGACCCGAAACGGAACTTATTGGGATCGATTTGTTCACGCTTGCGTAGCCAGCGCCTGGCGTCAAATGAGTCCGCGTTGGGATGGACCTCGGGGTCCAGGTTGAGTTGCTCGCTTGGGAACGATATCTGCGTCCCCGCAGGCAAGTGCAAACCGTCCTTGAAGGTCCATCCATCGACTACCACGCGTCGTAAAGTAACTTCGTATTAATTAGGTTAGACTTCTCGGTCATGTAGATACTGGGTTGGGGGGTTGGGTACGTTGACCTAGAGTATGGACCCGTTGGCTCTCCTTCATGAAGCTATCCATAACCCATAGCGAGCCAAGAGCGCTGCGTGTCCATATGCCATTATTTTCTTGTTGTACTCCGGATATCTCCTCTCTTATCGCGACTAACGACTCTTGGTGGTCTATTAGGTCCAACATAAGCGATAGCGATGTGACAGCCGTGGTGTGAACGAAGGCAATCGTCAAGAACAGCTGGTCCTGGCAGAGCTGTTCTAGAGAGAGCTCCTTTCCCTGGCCATGGTATTCTTCAATTAACCACTGCACTGCATTCAGGTATTAGATAAACCTGCACGTATGGAGAAGATACGTCGTCTACCGGACTTACCACCATCTTCGTATTGCGGTCTCTGTCCCGGAGCTCGGGAGTCCAGGGCCGCAAGCCGTGCTTCCCAGCAAGGCCGAAGAAGCTCAGCGGCTTCTTGGTGGAGCTGTCTTGCGGCCTTGGTCGGTTGGTTGAAGTACTTAGCTAGCCATCGAAACCAGGGATGATATGTGGCCTTCACGTTGGAAGAGGCCGATAGAATAACCATGGGAGCTCGGATCGCGAGACCAATCCACTTCTCATTGTCGCACATCTCGGGTCCAGTCAGAACTCGCGCTGAGATGCTAGCCACCACATATAGGAGAACCTGGTAGGGCTGTATCGATGTCCATTCTACGGATAATTATCTATCAGTACATTCTTCTAAGGGATGGAGTGAGGGGTTGGGATCATCATTACCAGCACATTCTGGCATGCTTTTCTCAAAAGCTGCGATGCATTGCTTCTGCATTGGTTCAATGAGACTATCTGAAATGAATAATAAGCATGGTACTGAGCCTGCGATTACAGCTCGTGACAGGACTAACTCAGAGCTCGGTTCAGATCTATCTTGACCATATGGGTTGCTTCATCGGTCTGTAAGGGCCCGGCAGCCGCTGGTAGGACCAACATCTGTTCAAAGAAATCGTCAGTATTCATAAATCCCGTGCTACTCCGAGTCGCTTCACGTACGCGCTCGTTGAAAACCGGAAAACTCAGCTGGCTTTGAGGCGCAGTCTTGACCTCTTGGAGATATTTGAATGGTAAAATCACCTGCGGGCGTTTGGTGTCGCTGATATTGTGCAGTGAAAACGGCAGGCCATGTTTGGTGTACGACGGGTATGTTAGACAGGCTCGTACTAGTGGATCTACGGATGGCTAGGTATGACTTTACTTGATAGTATCCTCTTCGTATGAGCGTCTCTACTTCGGTCATATATCGTGAATAGGAATTATCTGCTTCGAAGGTAACATGAGACATCTGCAGTTTTGGGGCTGACATCCACTGTGTCCAAACCAGCCATGCTGTCGTTACGCCCACTAAAATCAGGATAGCGGTCCACATGGCTAAGTAACTTGTATTATTCTTGGTTCCGAAGAAGTCTTCGCTCGGGAAAGGTAAGCGTATCTAGGCGCAAGCATCATAGGTGAAAGATACATCAGAGTCAGTTGTAACCGCAGTCTTTATAATCGGGATCGGCATGTACGGAACCCCCATTATCTACTTGGGGGCTAAAGCCAGGGAGCAGGTACAGCATGCCACTAACCGCGGGCGATTCCAATAAAGCTTCATACCACTAATACCATAGATAAACTGCCACTAGGTAGCTATAATCAATAACGCGACAATGTCGCTGACTCACTCCTTGGTTATTTTAAATCTCCAGAATATCTCATTAAGACAGAGACATTCGTATTAAAACCCGCGAGAAAGGAGCGTCGAAGCCACAGCAAACCAACCGCCATGGACCACGGTTCTAGATCATCTGGGTAGGGATTATGCATGCTGCCCTTTATGAGCGCCCTCCGTCATCTCAACTGCTCTGCCAACAATTGCGAACGAGTTAGAATTAAGACTTAACTATGCGTGGACAGCTAATATCTATTTTCCGACCAGGCGAGTTGTAACCATACTTCCAACCGCCATCTCATCATAACACTGCTACCAACAGGTCTTGGCACCTGCAGTGTTCCCGTGTGACGTTATTAACTGTTCAATTAAGCCTCTATCTGTCTTATAACATTAATAAAGGGGCTTTAATTAGCATTACTCTGTAGTATCTCGTCTTTATACAGCTCTAGGTATGCGATGTCCCAATCATCGATTAGACGAACCTCATCTCCTGGCCAAAACTCGGAGCGTATCTTGACCCTATACTGCGCAATTTCCTTCTAGAAGCTGTGCGATTGAATCCCGTATACTCTCCTATGCTGGGTGGCAAGTCTTCGACAGCCGTGCCCCAAGTGCTCTCATTTCTGCCCAGGGTAAGAACAAGCTCCTTGCCCTCAGTGAAGAAACTATGGTCGATCCAGTTCCTCGTGTATGGTTCGCCATTCAGTGTTGCGGACTGAATGTAGATGGCATTGTAAGTAGGGTCGAAGTTGACATTCCGGATGGTCGCCGTATTCCCAGTTTGTGGGTGCGTGATGTTTATGCTCTCAAAGAATGGAGGGGTAATGAGGTAAACATTCTGCCCGGGGTTGGGAAATAGACCCATCATTGAGAATGCGACAAATGACCCCATCGCGCCACTATCATCGTTACCCGGGAGACCCTCCGGGGTCGTATCGAAGTATCGGGGAATGTAGAAGTGCGAGCGCCTGGCCGACAGACCAGGTCTACCAGCGTAGTGGTATTGGAAGACAGTCAGGAATGCGGGCTCATTTCCGATGTACGTGATATTTTGATCATGCAGGAAATCGAGACGGCGAACGAATTGGTCTGGACCGCCGTAAAGGGTAATTAAGTCACCCTGATTGTGCGGTACGAAGAACCCGTACTCCCAAATGCTTGACTCGAACGTTTCGTGCGCCGTATTCTGGAGTGAGCACACAGTACCGGCGTTATCGATATTGCTACACCAGAGAGGATCCTGGTAACCCCAAGTTGCATTCAGGTATTTTGGCTGGAAGAACCCGGTAAAGCCGGTATTTTGGCCATTAGCAAAATTCGATGTCTGATCTGACTTGTACAGACTCTTCCAATTCTCGCTCGATCGAAGATATTTTTCGGTATCTCCAGTATCGTTCCTCAGTTTGGCCCACTGTGCTATCGTAAAGTCATTGTAGGCGTACTCAAGAGTGCGGGAGATGCTGCGGGTCATAGTCCCAAAGCCTTTGACATCAAGGTCCTCAACTGGGATATAGCCGAGTCCTTTCCAGCTGTCAAGACCTCCGCGTCCGTTGGCCGACCAATCGAACGGCTCTACTTCTGCATCCTTCACGACTGCCTCGTAGCCTGTATCCCACTATCCAAGAATGTTAGTACGACATGACCGACGCAATGTGATGCGTTTCCAAATAGCTTACATCAATGCCGGCGTTTATTCCTTTCAGATATCCATCCGCTAAGATGACGTCGGCGTTAGAGCCCCCCTGAATAGAGATATAGGCATTAGTCTAATCAGCTTTCCAAGGTGTTTCTAAGCGCTTACCTGTGTGTAACCTTTTGAGAACGTCATGCGACAATCAGGTAGCCAGCCCTCATATCTGTATGTATCTATCAAGGAGCGGATCATTTCTGCCACTGAATCTGGATCAAGTATAGTGAGGAACGGGATCTGACTCCGAAAGCTATCCCAGAGGCTTGGTTTTGTAAGCGATTGGTGATCTTCAAAGGTGGAATTCGGCTTACCAATAGAAAGAGTCAAAGTATGGTTCACCAGTGTTGAAGTATGGGTTTTCTCCTGTATAGTTCTGAGGATTGACCATAGTCCTGTAGATACCAGAGTAGAAATTCGTCACAAAGTCATCGTCCACCCCGCCCTGGGAGATGGTGATGGGGCTGAGCTTTTGTTGCCAGGCGTTATAAGCAGTCTGCTCGATCCCGGCAAAGTCGTAGTCCGGAATCTCGGCCTCGGCATTGGAACACGCTTGCTCAGAGCTTATGAAGCTCAAGCCCACGCGCGCAAACACTGGGTCAGTAGACGCAAATCTAACGAAGGCTCCGCCCGGTAGTGGGTACCCATTAATAGACCTTGAAATGGTCAAATTCTTGACGTCTGTGGTTGCTCTACTATTCACAAAAATACCGCTGTCATGAATTTGAGAGCCTGAGAAATCCGTACAAAAATAAGAGACGCTACAATTCCAGTTAGCACTTACTATATGCTTACCTAGGTACGAATACCTAAGCCTCACTATTTGATGAGAGTGTGCATGGTATCTCAGGAGAGCGTCCAATCCAAGTGGTAGATGTTAAGTGCAGAAAGGAAGGATATAGATTGGCCGAAATGCTACTCACTATTGTCCTTGGCTGAAACTTGATTGGAAGCGACCACTGCCTGTGATTCTCCCAGTTGATGCATCAACGGAAACGGTGCCATTATCTTGGCGTGAATCTGAAAGATCGGTAAGATCTTGTAAGATGAGAGGGTACGTGCCATCCCCTCCTGTTGCCGGAAAAGAGAACCGGAACAGGGCAGCATGTACAGTAGTTGTCATCGCAGCCCGAATCCCGGTGTTCAACGTGACCTCAAAATATCCCGGCCGCGCCACAACGCTACTGGCGTTGAACTGCCCGTGACGGGGAGCTCGGGTCCTCTTGGGGAAATCGCATCGATCGATATCATCACCCGGGCAACTCACATACGGGAAGAGCGGGAAGTTCCCTAGAGACGGCGAACCTCCCGTTCCCGAGTCGTGCATTGCAGAAAACCCACTGATAGGGGTACCATCAAGTGTGAAACCACCTTGGTTGCTTCCACTGGTCGTGTCGGCAACGGCTTTCGCCATGCCATAAGGAAGCGTGGCGCCTGGAAATATGTTGCCCCCATTTCGACTTCCAATAAGTTGATCGACATAAGAAAGGGGGTCAAAGGCGGGGGCAGCATTCCCAATAGCTGCCGCCGCGAAGGTCAAGACGACCGAACCTAGGCGCGGGTTAAATGAATGCATCGCGACCAGATCAGCTTCTTGCAAGAGCAAGACAGAGAAGTGCAGAGTAAACGAGCGTAATTTATGTGCCCTATATCATAGCCACTATTAACGGTAAATCAATACAGACATTCCTCAGCTGAGCATGCCCCTTGACAGCTTTGTAAGAAGAGGCAAACAACAAAGGATGGGAATTTGACCCGTAAGATAAGGTAGACGGAATCAACCGTCTCCAAATAGGAGGAGCGAGAGAGACATGTCTTGGACTCGACGGGCGGTTGTGACCAACTCGCGTGGTCGCGATAATAGAGGAACCTTCCATTCCTGGAGACCCGGTGTATTGCTCGCTATGTCATTGCGTTATGCAAGCTGCAGGAAGACCTCGCCGGTGACCAGAGCAGGTGTGTCCCACGGTTACATTGACCAAGATTGGGTAATTTCTTATGAATTGCGCAGCGCGTATTTTCCCTTCATCTCGTCGGAAACGCGGGGTTATCCAATCCGACGATGAGTTTGCCATAAAAAGACTGAGGAACGCGGCAAGTTTATGTTCAGGATTATTAGAAAAGTCCTGTAGCCTATAGCCTTTGAACTGAGGCAAGTATCCATGCTGCCGGTACCGGGATTCGCGGTGATCGCCTGCCTTAAGATACGAATCAACCAAGGAAGATAAGGGGAAGGAGGGGGAAATCTGAGATAATAAAGAAATGAGGAAGAGCCGGGCCGATCACAACCAGAGATTGAAAGGTATTTCGTGCTTGTTCCTGCATATTAAATCATGCAACGCTTTGATATCGCAGTGCTACGTACCTGTATAAGGAAGGTTAAAGGTTCAAGCATGAGCACGCCTAGGTACATGCAAATGTATCTAACCTACATGTAGTCCCTACACCTGAAGTACTACATGTACATCGGAGGAAGATATTAATAAATAAAGTTTTCGTTTGCCCCTTTCTTGTACTCACTCCAGAGCTGCTTTCCAGTTATACATACATGTATCTTGACCAGTGAGATCATTGATGGAGATGTCAGTGATACAAGAGGCCCTGAACGACGCGGATTGCGACGCGTCGAACGGCTAATATTGGCTACATTTCCCCTATAAGTGGATACCTAATCTCCAACATCCATTCCCCAACTACCCCACTAAAATATACTGCTCACGCGGGGTTGTACCCGGGTTGTGCGCATCCATGGATGCATCTACCGTAGGGGGGAAGTGTAGCTAACCAATCAGTAAGTTTACGATCTCCCGAACTACATACATGTACTCGTTATTATTTTAAATCCCTAGATCAGCAAGCCAAGGAAAGTTTGAAGATGCTATTAGAAGCTAATGCACACTAAGTGTTCGACACGAACTTGAGATAGTTTTTCTTGTTTGCCATCAAACAATATCAAAATCACCAAAATATTACCGGGTTCCCCAGACGCCCAAGCCATCTCTTCAAGTACACCCAATTGAGTCCCCTCTACCCCGGCCTCTCGGCACCTATCCCAGCCGAATCACCCCGAGATGCCGTATTGTCTATGTTTCCAACACCAACCCACAAACTCGGATCCGTTCAAAGAGAAGAGACTTTCGGAATTTAGCGGCAGTTGTATCAGGGTCCTATCTAACATGCCCGAGTCGAGCCCGATTGATTACATAGAAATGCTAAACATCAAGGCTAACAAGTCTTATTGATTGGACTGTTGGCTAGGAGGGAAGTCCGGCCGATTCCAATCGAATGTATCTAGAAGGTCGAAGTTGAAGTCCAACTGTGTTGAGAAGTCCCACTCGAGAACCGCTGGAGGTTCATATACACTCGACGCTGCATTTAATGCTCGGTCGAGCACGCGTTGTATGACCGACTTTGCGTCATTACACAGATCTCCGTTTGGCCCCCAAGGACTGACCCAGTTTAGGTAAGCAACAAGGAGGCTCAGTTTCTGAATGATGTTGGAACGAGTGATTCTTGGATCGCTGTGAGGCCTAATATGAAGTGTCGGTCTCAATAGTTCCAAGCAGAGAATCCCGCCAGCAGGAACAGCGTAGGCCATGACCTTGATGTGGTTGTTAGACTAGATACTCCTATTAAGCCCATTCTTTTACTTACTAGCCATTCACAATCGTTTCTAAAAGCCGCCAATCTATCCAAATTCAAGTAATCTGCCAGGGGTTAGCATCATATGCAAGACCCTAAAACTTCCATGTCGGAGAGTATTCGGTTAACGTAGAAGAAAAGAGGATAGAAAGTGAATCTACCACGTACTATAAAATGGTTAGCTTCGTATAGAAACAAGAACAGTGCAACGTCAGAAGCCGTTGGGACATGGACGTCTAGTTGCATTATAGAGGAGTTTTATACATACCAAGGTAATGTCAGAGTAACCAGCTCATAGCTAACCTTCAATAAGTCGCCTTTATCCTCGTGGCCGTTGCGAAGCAAGAGCCTCTCGATGAAAAACATGTTCTGCAGATGTTCTAGTTGCACAAACAGTCTCGAGGATAGGGTTGTAATAGAAACTTCGGGGTTCTCAAGATCAGTCGGATCGAAATGTAAGCAAACAGGGAACTCCGATATTGTTTGCAACTCGCGAGCTCGTAGCTTTCTACTCTACTTAGCCAACACGAACTCAAAGATTGATATTTGCGCATGGTCACTTACAGCAGGGTTTCCACGGAGGCAACTTGTTCATTGGCAAGAGCAATTTCGAACAACTCTTCCCGGATTGCCGCAATCATCGTACGTGCACGTATACGAGTAGAAGGATATATTTCACCGTCCGTATTCCAGCCTCTCTCATCCAATCGTTCGACGGCTTTCATGAAGGTCTCGTTATCGGAGAATATGACTTCGTCGCTAAGATCGAAGGGTAAAGGAGTTGATGAATACCGAGAAGCGATGAGTGGAGGTCGGCCAGTGAAGGAAACGACTACCATAGCCATAGTGAACAAATGGTGGAATAATCTTTTCTTGACCTCATTCGAGACAGACGCTTGATGCCGATTCCTTTCCTCGACGGCGTGGAAGCCAAGGAACGTTAATAGAGAAATCGACTCCGCATGAGATCTCCACACAAGCAAATCTACAATACCCCGTGTCAACAACGGAAATCCATAGACCCCAGTATAGAAAATCTACTATAATGGATTTAATAAATGCAGAGTACTCACCAGCATCACCGACAAACATAGAATGGATAACAGTACATCTCTGGCTGAGATAGAGCATCAGCGAATTGCCAGCAGAGAACTCTTTGCATAATTCGAAGCAGAGCTGCAAGTTCTCTCTCGATATGCTGAAGCCGCGCTCAAATTCTGCCGAACGCCTACCCTTCCAATTAGCTGCAGCATCTGACCCAGGGACAAAGTCCCAAAAGACCGACAGGAGGCCTATGATCTCCCAGCGCATATTTTCTCCTATGAATTGACTCGTCCATCGCTGAGGATCTGTTTCGTCGTCGGAGAACGGTTTCGAGGTATTGGTGCATATGATCCGGGCCAACTCTTCTAGTTTGGTAGTTGATCGGTTTACACCGAAATAATCCTTAAATGTGTTATACAGGGATTTGACTGCTTCCAGCGCAACAGGACGGATCCAGCCATCGCTACCTGGTTTAAATCGGAGCATACTCCCTTGAGTCGCACTTGGGATATTGCGGAGTACTGTGAGACACATGTCACGTACCCGTGGGGACATGACATTCTGAGAGCCGCCAACAGGAGCATGGTGAGAAACGTTTTCCGACTGAGGAGTAGAGGTTTCGGGTCCCGGGAGAAGCGAGAGGCTATTCTCAGTGTCCTCATAGATATCGCAATAGCTAGTTGGGCCAAGATAACCAGGCCGAGCGAGGCTCGGGACTTGTATGTCAGACCTCACAGTCAGAGGGCTCTGAACCGGTTGGGAGTTCCTATGCCGAGCAGCTGCGGATGACGTAGAAGGCGCTGGAGATGGCAACGGGCTCGCAGGCCCGGGCGTCTTGGAGCCCGATACGATGTAAACGCAGTCTGCATCCTGTTTTCTCTTCTTGCACCGGCTACAAACGGGTTGTGTATGGTCGCAGGCTAGCTTTCGCTTACGGCAAGGCTTCCATCTCAATTAACAGTTGATCAAACAAACATCGATGCTTATTTACTTACGTCGCACGCTTGAGGCCGCCCGTTGCGGCGAATGAGAAGCGGTGTGTTGGGATTGTTGGCGTCCATTCGTACGAGGTATACGTAAGTCCGATATTGACGTGATCAGGCTGCTACCTTACGGATCCGAAGCCGCAAACCGACTATGACTCCGATATATTGCAGCTTTGAAGCTGGAATGTTGGTGGTTGAAGAACAAGGGAAGGAGTTCGGCTTCGGCTTCGGCTCAGCACTAAAGAACGAAATCGTTCCGGTGGTCCCCACAACCACGCTTCTGATTCGTTCAGCACGCTTGCGCAACATTGTCTGTTGGTGCTCGGCTTTCCGGGCCCCCAGCTCGGCGTTCCAAGCCGAAGGCTGTTAAACAAACAGCTGCTCCGATGATTCACTCGGAAAGTTTTCTATTACAAGGGTTCAAGATTATAAAGCAAGTGCAATATGCCTATTGACTCATATTTAAGGAATATTCAACTTCCTAAAGATCCTACAATTCCTAGAAAGCGTTTGTCTGACCCTCAAGGTGTTACTTAAACGTCGACAAGCTCCCCGTACATCCTATCCTACACTTACACTTATCAAACTACGAGAAAAAATTTATTCGAGCCAGTTTGTATATCGCTATACTTAGGCCGAATATCGGATATATCACAATATCGCAACAATCCGCCATGTCGTCTCCCACTGCCGGCCTTCGACGGTCGTCCGTTGCTTCGGAGAGAACCTTGGTAGACAGGAAGCTGAATGCTTCTGAACTGGAGTATCAGGACTATGATTATGGTAAGTACCTAATCTATCTTGGCCAATGTTATAGTATCTATAATGTTTTACTAACCTTCACCTCTATGCAGACGAGAAGTTACACCTCGAAGCCTACTCCACCCAAAGCCGAGCCGGTGGCAGCTCGCTCTTGGATAGAGCTGTGAAGAAGGTTAAGTCGAAGTTTGGAGGAAAAGACTCGGCTTCCAAGTCCCAGTCTAAGCCCAAGCCTAAGCAGCCGGTACGGAATTCGTACCCCGATACGGCGTACATCTGGCGATCACTAGCAGGTAAGGGGTCCTTTCGGATGTGGATGCGAGTTCAAGACGGTGACTAATATCATGTTAGAAACTCGACTTTGAACTTCAGAGCTTTTTGATGTCTGCTGTGCGCGACATGATGGTCAGCGACTAGGACCGACATGTTTCACATAATACCGACGGCTGCTAAGGAACTAGGCGGCTTTTGGGAAAAGCTCAATGTTATCACGATACCCTATCAAATTTGCCTCGCGTATGATCTATATCCTTTAATGATTCGATGGGATATTCAGCGCCCCGGATGAATACCACATGAGACGGGCTGGAGAAAGGGGCGTTTGGGATCTAGGTAGAACAATATCAGATATGTCTGGGTGGACATTATCGACGACGGCTAATGATTTCTCTTCTAATTTTCAATACCATGAGACTGGACGCACGCGGCTACTTACTCAGGTGGGAGAAGTTAGGCGGCAATTCATGTTCTTTTTCGAATGATACCATAGAGATTGATGCACGAAGCCAATGCCACGGCTCAAGGAGAACCATTCGTTTTTGCTAGTTATAGAGAATTTCTTTTTTAATAAGGATTACCATCTTTAACAATACGTCCATCAAATGAAGTCTCTTTATTGAATAGTAAAGTGGAACAGGTAGGTAACATTTTCCACATCACTTTCCGTCTATAAGTAGTTGAAAAAGTCTACTAAAAAGATTTCGAATGATATTGTCAATTAGGTAATTTCCTCTTCTTCTCTCTTTGACGCACTATACATACTAGAGTAGTGAATAATATGGCTCCTAGGCGACCATCTAAATGACTACCAGTTGCCACATATCCTTCTTGAAAATCAGAGCTTTACCAAAACACGTATAATAACAACCAATACGATAGACTTACTAGGAAGCATAGCACTTTGACGTACGGCCAAATGCTAATATGTTATTAACATGGTTACACAGAGCTATCTGCTATATTAGGCATAACATCGAAGGAGGTATTGCCGTGCTCGTCTAATAAGTCATTGAATTAGGCAACTACTTTTATGTTTCGGGCTATGGGCTTAATTGCTTGCTTGCCTACCTACCTACCCATGTTACACAAACCGATGCCATGACCAATTATGACATAGGCACTGGGGGTGGACAACTCTGTTTTAATAGTATGGGTGGATAGCTCCTTCAACCAGTATACCTAGGTAGGTAGTTAATGGCGGTAGGGCCAGTATAACGAATTGAGGAGGTGTATAGAGATAGTTATAGTCTATTCGTCTAATTATAGAGATACGGTATATACCTTATGAAGTCCTTACCATTCGAAGCAAGCCTTCTCGGGACAGCATACGCAACTGCCGCGCTGCATCACATGGATGTACTTACGAGATCGTATTTCGAATCTCAAGTTAGCAATGATAAGACTATTCGTGTTTGCCTGGCTTTGAGATGAATTAAAAAGCATTCCGCTATTCTTAGCCACAAACATTCGGTGCACCCAGTGGCTCGGGACCAACCCGGAATAGTCTCACCGTTAGTTGACGGAAACGTTGGAGCCCGCCTCGGCAGGTATTCAAGTGGATCGGAGCGCAACGGCTTAGAGAAAACTTTGTTGCGCGCAACATCCCGGCGAGTGGATCTGAGTTAAATCTCCTGATTACGAGACTTTCACGAGCCCCGGAAACCCATAGTTACATAACTAATCGCGGGTCATGGAATAATGACAACTGCCTCGATTGGTCAGAAGTATTAGTGGTAGATGAAGATTTTGTTTTTCTTCAACGGCAGTAGTTGGGAAAGTGGAGTTGCTGAGTTGGTAACTGTCCATAGAAAACCACGACAATCTAAAACCCCCTGATGTGATAGAAAGTCGAGGCCCTTTTGCTGCCGAAAACAACCGAAAATATTACCCTAATATTACTTGATGAATATTCAGATACGGGCGAAAACGACCACGGGGTTTGCCAAATGCGGTCTTGAAATGAAGCCATTCGTGTGTGTGCCGCCACATTGATGGTTTGAGTCGGGATTTACTCGAATCAATCGAGAAACGATTGCTCGATAGAAACTCGTGGTTGACTTTCAATTTGGCCCACACTTGTCCATTCAGTTGGGGCGCACCACGTAACACAGTCGTCAGGACAAGAGATTTAATGTTGAATTGACTTTCTCGGCGTGCATAGACATATGTAATTTGGGGAAAAGAAAATTGAGGATTCCAGAGACATTTCCATGGTTGAGATGATTTCGTTTCATACTTACATACATATAGACAACCTATGGATGAAATGATCTGTCACGCACTTATCTGCAGACTGCAGCTTATATGTATCGCATTTTTTTACCTACATCTTCAATGGGAAACGGTGAGGTCCGATATCGATACGGCGCAATGGTGCGGTATGGCTAAAACAGGTAAAGTTTTACCCCCTTACAGTGGGCTAATGCAAGTCATAGCCTCTCCTTGGTTAAAGAGTCGTTGGCAAATCAGAAGCTGCCGATAACAACAATTTGCCAATTCAGGGGTCCCGCCTTTTCTTTTGCTCAGTCTTTTTTTACTCAGCATACCCTCTTATTTTCATCACTCACACCCACATTAGACCACTTCCCGTGTTTCCTTATCTTAAATTCCAATTTCCGCCATGTTCTCGAACTTATCTCTCCCCTAGGTGGCTACGCCATCCTGAATCAGGGACGGCGCCTAGGTCTGCCCGAATCTTTCCTTTTCTCGATAACCTCGAAAGATAATGCACCCCACAGACATTCACCGCTCACAAGACCATACTAAGCCAGATGAGATGGACCGTGGCTATCATGGTCGTAGCGGTATCGCTGCTGACTGGGCCTAGTTCTGAGTAGAACCGGAGAGGGCCACATAGATGAAGCGTGACTACGCACGCTTACTCGATCGTATCCATCTGCCCGCCTGTAATTCTTTCCTCAACTTTTCTCGGCTTTGTCTTCTCTTCTCATCATATAGTCGTACTGCCGCACGTAGTACGTTGGCCACCAGTAGGTCTTGTTTTCCCCGACTATCTCTCACTCTCATTCCAGCGAATATCACCACGTATACTACTCCTGCTGAGTTCCGTTACGCTCTCTCTATTGCTTCTTGCGTACATTCTTCTTATCTCTCAGTCTTCTTTGTCTTATCATTCATCGCCCAGCACACTTAAAAACAGCGTGAGATAAGAGATTCCCCTTGTTTTCGCTGCTGGTCTATTGTCGCCTTTGTCTAGTAGCCCCTCACTTCATCTGTTATCATATTAGCTTGCTTGTAGCCCTCAGCAACAAAAGGGCCGCCTTACATAATGACCATCACTGCTAGACCTAATGCTGGGCCTTTGACCGTTCTCGTGACAACGAGGGCGGTACTAACATTGCCTGACGATAGCCTCCTGCTCAGCCCGGCTACTATATCCATCTCGCCTGTCACCGGCAAGATAGTGGATATTGTGCCTACTGTCTTGCCTAGATCATCATTTCCTCCGTCGACAACATACATTAACTATGGTTCGAAACTCTTGATTCCCGGTCTTGTAGATGCTCACGTGCACCTCAACGAGCCGGGTCGGACGGAATGGGAAGGTTTCAGCACCGGTACCAGAGCAGCTGCTTCTGGTGGTGTGACAACCGTTGTTGATATGCCGCTCAATGCCATCCCACCAACCACAACGTTGGCGGGGTTTAAGGAGAAACTGGCTGCAAGCGAAGGCCAATGCTGGGTTGACGTAGGGTTCTATGGGGGTGTCATCCCCGGGAATGCGGACGAATTACTCCCATTGGTGGAAGCGGGCGTTCGCGGCTTTAAAGGCTTCCTAATCGAGTCGGGCGTAAGTCTAGGCTTGCGGCAAGTTAGATCGCAGACACATGGGTTGCTGATTAGGAAAACGACAGGTCGAAGAGTTCCCTGCCATCTCGTCTAACGATATTGCACTTGCAATGAAGATGTTGAAGGACGCCCCGACGACACTCATGTTCCACGCCGAAATGATCCCCCCGATTGCGGATTCGGTTGGTGACGCGGTACAAGCTTCCGACCCTCCTCTAGCTCCCCACGGCGACTTGCAGTCGTACCAGACCTTCCTAGAATCACGACCACCGTCCTTCGAAACCTATGCAATTGACCAGATTGTCTCGCTCGCGCGCTTGGCTCCAAACCTCCATCTACACATCGTGCACCTGTCCGCGACACAAGCGATCCCGATTCTGAAAGCCGCCCGGAAGTCCGGAATCGACATTACCGCCGAGACTTGTTTCCACTACCTGGGGCTGGCTGCCGAAGGAGTCGAGCGCGGCGACTGCAGATACAAGTGCTGCCCACCAATCCGGGAGCAATTGAACCAGGATGGGCTCTGGGAGGAGCTCACGGCGCCGGACTCATGCATTAAGACTGTTGTTTCCGACCACTCTCCCTGCACGCCAGAGCTCAAGCTCCTCCCGCCTCGCCTCCAGACCATCGAAGCCCCGCATATGCACCATTCCGATTCGGGTATCGACATGACAGCCGATTTGGAGCGTGAAGAGGAGAAGCAAGAGGTGGATACACGAGCAGCGACGAAAGAAGTAGGTGACTTCTTTGCCGCATGGGGTGGCATCTCGTCCGTCGGACTGGGCTTGCCCATCCTTTACACGTCGGCTAAGAACCGGGCGGCGGCTGGTAGCAAATCCACCCCAAGCATCGTCGATATTGTGCGCCTGTGCTGCGCTGCGACGGCTAAGCAGGTCGGGCTATCGCATCGGAAGGGTGCACTCAAAGTCGGTATGGATGCCGATATTTGCGTGTTCGACGACACGGACGAGTGGGTTCTTCACTCGAACGGAATGCATTGGAAGAACCGCTGCTCCCCATGGGAGGGCCATCGGTTCGCGGGGCGTGTCAAGGAGACTTGGCTTAGGGGCCAAAAGGTATTCGAATATGGAGGTATAAACGGAGGATTTGTGAGTGGAAAGCCTCTCGGTGAGGCTATCGTAGAGAAGAGGTTCGCTTGAGACTTCTGACTTGGGGCGAAACGCGGGGTCAATGACTCCGAAACGAGGGGTCGATGAATCAGGTACTATTGGGGGTTGGAGAACGATGACGGGCGTTCATGACCGAGATCGTGATGACTGGATGACAATTGCAATTGCATGGCCCTGCGAATGAGAGTTTAGATGGAGTTCAGACGGGGTTCGGGAGTTCGCATTTTGCGGACTGGATGATTAACCACATAGAATTATTATTATTTATTTGTATCTCGGGTTTTGGATGATGCAGGTTTTTTAGATATCTGGCTTTAGAATAGGGGTATTGATGATTTTGATGCCCGTTGTGTTGTTGTGTTGCACACACATCACGCCAATTGACGTGCTTTTAAAACCCAGTGCTGTGGTTGCTTCTATTAGGTAAAATATACGTCGACGCGCGGAGAACCCCTGATGTCCCATCCAATGCTTTTACTGCTTTTTGTCCTTTGGACATGTAGGAACCCCTCCTCGGCCCGGGCGCTTACATATGTGTAGAGGGCTTCTTGGATATGCAGAGTGAGGATGAGACTCCTAGGACTAATATTTTCTCCCAGCATACATACTTTCTGGTAGGTAAAGTACCTGCGTTAGGTATTCCTATGGCGACGGTACATGTATATTAATAGACTACCTGCCTATGTAGGCAGCCAAGATGTATGAATGGAACGTTCCAATTTCTCTCTCGTATAGTAAATAGTTGGAAGTCTCATAGAAGTTGGAAGCGAAGCTTGAAATTAGATCATACATAGGTACATGTAGCTACCTAGTGCGCTGTGGTACCTAGCTACATTACCGTGGGGGGGGGGTCTACCAACATTATGTCAGCAACAGTCTTAGTCATCAACATAGTTGCCATTTTTGAACACTGTTGTGAGAGCCTCTTACCTTCTCAACAGTATAGCTATTAGAATCTTCGTATCAACGTTACTAAATTAGGAAAAGCTGTATCCACAGTACTAGTGTGTCAGGTTCAAGAGGGTTGTGGGACCCTGTCAGGTCGATTGCAGTCTCCTTTGAACAACACCATGTTAGCTG